>JAFBJU010000204.1:150000-166202 GCA_016785305.1 Colistium nudipinnis
TGGTCACTTTCCTGTAATTTACCTTCAGGAGGATGGATGGAGCTGGCCTGTTTGGTTAGAGGGTGGGGGGGCGGGGGAGAAAGGAGGCGGTAGGTGATGGAGGAGAGTGTGTGTGTGTGTGTGTGTGTAGTCAGCAGTTTCCTGCTTGGGACCTGACTGTGGAGTTGGGTTTCCTCACAGGGCGAAGTACATATTCATGTGTGTGCGCGCGTGTGCGTGTGCGTGTGCGCCTCATTGTTTATTTACAGAGCTTTTGCGAGGAGCTGATATAACCGGGCGCCTCCTCCCTTTCAAACTCAAGTCCAGCGTCTTGGGTTTCCTCACAGGGCGAAGTACATATTCATGTGTGTGCGCGCGTGTGCGTGTGCGTGTGCGCCTCATTGTTTATTTACAGAGCTTTTGCGAGGAGCTGATATAACCGGGCGCCTCCTCCCTTTCAAACTCAAGTCCAGCGTCTGTGAGTGGAAACACACCCGAGCCGTGCCCACGGCATGACAGCAACTTTCCTGTAAGGAATACACACAGATCAATTTGGTGCAATTTTCCGCAGCTCGCTTCACTTCACACTAATGAGTGATATCAGGGAGACAGATGATGAACACAGCACACAGCTCATTAACTAATAATTTATTTTGTTTTACCATTTAGATTAAAAAGTCAGTGGTTCATTGCCTCGGAGGAAAATGTACAATGTGAAGACTGGGATATTTAACAGAAGCGGAGAGCAGGGCGGAACCGAGGGGGAGAGATCCCTTTTGTTCCCAAAGAAAAGGTAGGTGGAGAGATGTGTGTGTGTGTGTGTGTGTGTGTGTGAGTCGACCATTATTCTCAGGGCACTAATGTAACAGAAAGGAGTGGGTTGTGGCGTGGGATCCCGTCTGTACCTCTCTGTGGGAAAAGCAGAGGGTCCCATCGGCCGGTGTCACATTTTTTTTTCCTCGGTCCTCCTCAAAGTCACTTACAGTTGGGGCGGCCGTTGTCTGGAAACAACGTAAAAACCGAAAAAAAAGGAAAAAGGAATACATTCTGCGTTATAACTGAACCACAGCTTCGGGTCGCCGTCGCAAAAGCACATGTCTCTGGTTTTCTACAATCCATACACAACGTCCTCTGGTCTGTACGTCCGCGCAGGCGAGCCGTGCCCAGGCCAGGTGACCATTTACAAAAAGACAACACCAACGGCAGAGGCAGTTCAGTACATATTTACAACATTAAAAACATGTCAAGACGTATTAAAACAAGGCAAATGTGATGGAGGTGAAACAGAGGGGGAGAAAAAAAATAAAAATAAAAATCAGACCGGGAAAGACATGTGCATATCACTTGTTTACCCGGGGAGGTTAATTAGACAAACACACTCAAACACACACCTGTGGATGCCATAAAGGGGGGGGGGGGGGGGGGTGGGGGGCAAAGTAGAGGGGTTACGGCCTCAGTTCCACCGCCAGGCTGCTGGGCTTGTTAACGTAAAACAACAAGACGGCGCTCCCTGTGAGGCTCGCTAAATAGCTTTCACGAGACTACACTTCCGCCCCCCCCCCTCCCCACATCTGGCCCCCACTCAAACATCTCATCTCCACGCCGACATTCGGGGTGTGTGCACTTGGAAAAAAATCTAACCGACAGCCAATGGGAAGCAAAAGACAATAGAGAAAGAAATTCCAAATTCAAGGACAATATCATTTCCCCCTCCCCGTTTGGCACCTAAGCAGCTGAGCGCCACAGAGGCCTCGCAGGCACATCGTCCGACCATCCATCATAATACGTCACGCCATGCCCGCATACCGACTCGCGCCACCTGTCTGACAGGCCACCCGGGACAGCCAGCACACAAATAATTCACCGCTTGGTTCTGCATTTTTGTTAAATTCCGTGGGTGGGAATTGAGCCTGGGCCACACACATCTGGCCCCCACTCAAACATCTCATCTCCACGCCGACATTTGGGGTGTGTGCACTTGGAAAAAAATCTAACCGACAGCCAATGGGAAGCAAAAGACAATAGAGAAAGAAATTCCAGATTCAAGGACAATATCATTTCCCCCTCCCCGTTTGGCACCTAAGCAGCTGAGCGCCACAGAGGCCTCGCAGGCACATCGTCCGACCATCCATCATAATACGTCACGCCATGCCCGCATACCGACTCGCGCCACCTGTCTGACAGGCCACCCGGGACAGCCAGCACACAAATAATTCACCGCTTGGTTCTGCATTTTTGTTAAATTCCGTGGGTGGGAATTGAGCCTGGGGCCGAGGGCAGTTCAAATGTCACTTGTTTGGTCCATTTTTTTTTTTTTTTTTTGCAAACAACAGAAACGGCTGATGAGTCATTTTGGTTATAGATATTTTCTTTTTTTTTTTTTTTTTGGATTGGATTCCCCCAAAAATGTCATCGTAAAACAAACAATCATTGGAAATCAAATCAATCTCCACTCGTGATTCATAACAGCAACTGTCCTGGCGTCCACATTCCTTCGGCCTGGTGACGATATTTCATAAACACTTACAATCGCACCGTACACTTGTGTGAGTGTGTTCTTCACAGTTTTGACATACATTCACATAACACGTGAGGAAAAACCAACAAAAAAAAAGAAAACTACAGTGCAGTACGGAGATGCGGCCGCCTCGCTGTGCGCCGTCACTCGCCTGAAGACACACTGAATAGGAAACATGCGAGGTGGGTTATAGAGGGCAGTTTGGGGATGTCGGTGGCCGGGAGAGCAGAGGAGAGACACTTTGGGAGCAGTGACCAGCGCGATGAGCTCCCTCAAAAAAATGTGCGTTCATCTTTTTCGCCATTCAAATAAATTGAAATGTGCTCCACAGGCAGATACAAGAGCTTGAGAGTTTTGTTTTTTTTTTTTTTTTCGCTGGTCCCCGGCTTTCCTGGTCTCTTAATTGGATTTTCAAAAAGGGGCCTTGCTTTTCTTTTTTTTTTTTTTTTTCTTTTTTTGGTAAAAGATGACAGGGGGACAGGGGGACAGGGGGACTTGGTTTTGGGGGGGGGGGAAGGTGACCTGGGAAGTTTTCCTTTGGCTCTCCGTGCTCATGTTGGTTTTCGCTCTTGCGCCGCTAAATGCGAGGTTTTCGACGGACCGGCAGAAAACCCGCAAACATGCAAACATAACAAAAGCGCATGAGGAATGAAATATGATGCTCTCATGTCATAATACAATCTACTGAGCACTAAAAACTTTCCGGCCTCATTCATTTTGTCCAAAATACACCAGAGGAAGGAAGAAAGAAAAAAAAACAGTCGAAAAAAAGGCCTATGCTGTTTATGCGACTTTGTTTTCATTTTACTGCATGAAAAGGAACTCTGATTTTCGATTTCTCATATTTTGGCAAACAAAAGCCCGCCGGTCACAGAGACACATGGAGGAAAAAACAAAAGTTCAGACAGTTAAAGAGAAAGAGAGGACAGTGGCCACACACAAACTTCTGGAAGGCCACTACCCAGCGGAAGACATGATCCGTCAAGCAAAAAGTCTCCTTGGAAATATTGGTATTGTTCCGACATTGCAGCCATTTGTCCACGCTGCTAAATCTTTCTTCCAGAAAAAGGGACGAGCAATGAATCACCATGGTGACACATGGCGGGGATGAGAGGGGACTAGACGCACGGCTCCGGATGCCTGGAGTGTGACTCACACATGCCAGCGGGCTTTTTTGTTTTGCTCGAACTGAAACAGTCTGAAATGAGGATGTGGCTCGGGTACGGATGAGAGGACAAAACAGCCGCCCGGAGACTATGAACCGTTGTCAGCCGTCGCACTGAAGACGCGGCGTAGGAGCCCACAGGGGCAGTTTGCTCTGTAAAGGGCAGCAGCAGTGGTGGTAAGACTGAGGTTGGCTGTGGGAAATGTCCCCACAAAGAGACGGGACAGGAGTTTTTTTTTTTTTTTTTATATAGGTACAGTCTGTAGAAGTTAGAGCAGAGGCCTGGAGCGAGTGGACATTTGAGCAACAAATGTTGAGGGGTCTTCGGGAGCACCAGCTCGTACCGATCCGGGTCGCGTTGGCCCGGGCCGCAGTGAAACGCGAGCAAGTGGCGCTGCGGCTGTGCGGCTTCTTGTCCTGCGGCTGATGTCAGCCTGTCTCTGGAGTGGCAACGAACGTGGTGGAATATAATCCCCGGAGAAGAATGTGACGAGCGAGCACTGGTAATGTTATATGTGAGAGTAGTGGAAAACAAATGGCAGGAGACAGTCAGTCCCGACAGGTGGAGGAGGAGGAGACGGTAGCCGGGGGGACGAGTGGACACCGCTGCTGTCGTCGGCGGCGGCGGAGGGAACGGCATCTGCTTCTACGCTTCATACCCTTTTTAATGGTCCCTTTTTAAGGCAAACCAATGGACGAAAAGACACGTGACACACCAAAGACGGAAATTGAAAAAAAAAATAATAATTATACAATATGCACAAAATGTGGTCCTTAAAACAGGGAGGGTACATGCAGTCTTTGTAATGCGCAGTGTTCCTGTGATGGGGGAGGAGGAGGAGGGGAAGGGGGGGAGGGGAGGGAGGTGGGTGGGGCGGGGGGGGGGGGCGGCATGCTGCTTCGTCATCATGCTTTGCTGCATTTGCCCTTCTTCTCTTTGCGCTGGAACTTCCTCAGGCGCCTCGTCCAAACGTCCCTCCACTGGATCACCAGGCTGTTCTTATCGGCCACCAGGCCCGCGCGCTCCGCTCCGGCGCTGCCGGCTCCGCCCCCGGGGCCGTCGCTGCCGCCCATCACCAGGAAGCGCTTGCTCATCTGGATCTTGGGGCACTTGCACGCCAGGTCCTTCATGTGCACCCACAGGATGCTGTCGCCGCGCTTCAGAGGCTCGCCGCGGCTCTTGTAGATGGACATCAGACTGACGGAGAACTTGGCCCAGTCCCCCACCGTCTCCATGTCCAACACGTTCACTTGAACCGCTGTATGGGCATGAATGGAAAAAAAAAGACTCCTATGGTCAACGCTCCCAATGCGGCATTATTATTCAGAATAAGGATTGACTCCTACCATAATCCTTTTTGCAATATTTCTTCATGTTGATCTTCAGGTTGCCCTTCACTGGTTTACAATAGGACTCGCAATCTGCCACGGCGACAAAAATAAGACGACAACATTAACCGAGCGAATCTGCAACGCACCGGGCAGGACACTTCCACACCCGAAATCGGACTCAATGTTAGACAGTTTGCGCTTTAAGGCCATTTCGAACCATTTCGTAGCGCATCACGCGGTGTTCTTCAATAGACAGCAGCACGGCGATAACACCAAGTGAGTGTGGCCAATCAACATACAGTAAAATCACCGCGTGTTTGTTTCTGCGCATTCACACGGGGGGGATGTTGTTTGTTTTAGTTTTTTTTTTTTGGAATGTAAACGTATTTGAAATGGAAATCCCTTTGGTGACTAACCCAAAGTCCCATTTATCCTCAACAACGTATGCGTCTTCGACTGGGCTCTCAGGAAAACCGGAGGAGGTTGGGAAAACGCCGCGCTCGGCCTCAGGCTTTTGTGTGCGATGAAAAAAACAAACAAAACAAACTTCTGACTCATCACACACCAAGCAACTGCAACAGCCGCGGTGGAAGTGAAACACACCAGAGGAGCGAACGCGTTGGCCCCGACACGTTTCACGGCGGTCGTGAGAAAAGGCAGAGAGCGCGGTGGGAGCAGGTCGCGGCTGAGTGGACGCGAAAAAGGCCTGAGCTGCCAAAGCGTGATGACTGAGACCACACAGCGCAGAGGTGACCTGCGCTGTCCGAGCCCGGGTGGAGTTGCCGGTGACGAGGTGCTGCAATCATGACGGTGACGGTTACAATGGTGCCCGTTGGCTGAGCCGTCAGTCTCGGATCTCTTCTTGATCCACCCCAAGGCGAGCGTTGGTTCACACTGGTCCTCGCGCGCGCATTTGGGCCAAAGGGCCGGCTGCGCTGGAAACAATTCCCTCCCCCCCCCCCCGGGTTTTTCCACGTCTTTCCCAGACTTTATGGCTCAAAGGTTTTACCTACAACCTGAGTGCAAACGGAATAACAATAATGTCTGAATTTATTTGTATCGCTCAATGTGGAAAAGGACATCTTACAGCCTTTCCCGGGAATCATTTGACCCCGCTTGGTTTTGTTGTGGTGATAAACATTGATTTGTTTCCTCTTAAGATAAAATACAATTTTAGTCATGCACATACTGCACTGCTGGAGCTGTGGCGCGAAAGAAACCGAATCCAGAAACGGTCCTTTCCCCAAATGCCATCAAAGCCATCTTCCATGATAGTTTTGGTCAGAAGACATGAAAAGCTGACCACGCCGCTCGCTTGGAATATCAGGGCGTGAAACTGAAAAGCCACATGGTGGTAACTGGACTGGTATCTGCGGTCGGGCCTCTCTTTGCCTTCAAAAGGAAAACCATTCGGTCCCGACGCTTTCCAAAGCAAACCAAATAAAATAGCTGGATGTGAAATGTCCAAATTTTGCAAAAAAAAAAAAAAAAATGGTTGTGCGGGAGAGAAAATATGCTTTTTGGGTCGCATGAGAGCAGGGGCGTTGAATTGTTCATTTTCCGGGGACGGAGGGCTGGAGCAATAGCAGGAGTGCAGGAGCACGAAGCAGGGAGACCGAGGAGGCCATAAAAATGTCCAGAAGGCTTGGATGCATATCAGAGCCGATTTCACAAGCCAAAGACAAGAGAGAGAAGAAAAGACCGGGAGACCGAGAAGCAGACAGCAGCTTCCAATAAGCTCGAGACAGGGCGATACAAAAAAGTGATAAGTGAAAGTGTAGATGTGGCCAGGGGAGGAGTGCGCATGTGGATGTGCAAGTGTGCCTGTGTGTGCGCGCGTGTGCGCGTGTGTGTGTGTCGTTCATTATTCATTTCAATACACCATCCTTGCTTGCCAAAGGTCTTTTTCATTACGAGTGAGCATGTGGTTTCGGGCGCAGATCATTATCATGTAAGTGTGCATGCAACTGTGACAGGCACGCATTTGCATGAGACGGGTATGGATTTCATTCGATCGCCGCCCCTGTGCGCGCGTGTCCGCGCGAGGCATACGGTGGCTGGCCTGGAGGCAGCGGCGGTGGTGAAACCGCGGGCTGAGGGACCACGCCTGTCCTCCCATGAAGGGCCACTGACGGCTGGCTGTTCACCTGGAAAAGCCCTCAGCGAAATCGCCCACTGACCCGGAAGAGCAGGCGGCTGACACCATGCACCACCGGGGCTTTGGATGCCCTCGTGGCCTGGAGCCCCCTTTCACCGTGCCGTGACAAGGACCAATTGCATCCAACGCCCCTCGCACACACAAAAAAAAAAACATTGCCGGGGCCTCAGGTTTCTGATGCCGGTGCCCGTGCTATGGTAGCGCGGAGTGGGCGAAGACGGGGGGGCAATGCTCGGCTCTCCTGGGCCGAGCCTGAGGGGAATTGACCATCGGCGACTCTTGTGTCCTTAGGCCCTGATGGATTTTGCCCGGGGAGGTATTCAACGCAAGTAATGGGCCATTTTTCCCCCCAAAAGGCAAATGAGGAAAGAAGACGAACAATTTCCCATGACTCTTTCCACTTGAAAAGTAGAATCTGAACATCTTTTGTCTTTTGGAAAACGTAATATGTTATTTGCTTTCTGGCCAATGAGATGTGTTTGTCCAAAAGGCAACACGACCGCTTATTTATCATTCGAAAGCGCCATATAAACATGTGATACATTTATAACTCACTGTAATGTTTTTATGCGATTATTTCTCTGCTCAATAATGTATATGCAAACAATTATAACTTCATATAGTTATTTACTGTCTTACAGTTAGGACCTGTCTGTTTTGAATGCTGCAGTTTCTGTATGCAAATTTCGTTCTAAGAAACCGAGCAGTCAAAAGTGCCTTTTTCTGACGGAAGGATATGAAAAAAGAAAAACCGTGCACTTTGGATAGTGCAGTCGAGCGTGAGTGGCAAAGTGCGGGGTGCGTTCTGCACCCCGAGTGATGATATATGTTATAAACCTACTAATGAATCAACATTTCCAAGTCAACACCACCATTCGAGCCGCCGAATGAAAAATAAGGGCCGGGTAATTGACCGGAGCCTAAATTGGAGAGTTTGAGGGAGAGACTGAACACATTTCCCCCCGCAGTCACTGGCCAACGCGCTTTCCGCGCCTCAGAACTCCCCCTTCCACTATATGTCCCAGCTCCACGGTAACAAATCACCTCTGCTGCCTATCTGCTGGCCTTGGCTTGAAGCCGCGCAGCTATACCCTGAGCGCAGCGAGGCTCCAACTAACTCCAGGCCAGCGGTCGGGGGGGGGGAAATGGTGCCAAGGACACAGGTTTTTTAAGACAATGGAAAATTCTGCCGTTCCTCAGTGCACTCGTTGTGCTCGCACAACTTCAAAAGACGGGGTCCCCCCACCCTCCATTAATATTTATCCTAAACCTTAAGACTCGAGCCCAGAAAGGATTGAAAAAAGATGTTTTTGTTCCTCTCGTAAAAGCTGTGCGGCCTACGGGTGAGGTTGAGAGGGCCTGCACTAACCTGCTGGTTCCTCTGTGCTGCTCACCACGGCTGTGGGGTTGACCACGGGGATTTCTGAAACGCACAGAAGAAACGCACAGTTATTTCAACGGTCACATTGGAAATACCACGGCACGCAAGTGCAAATGATTTGGCGCGGCGCCCGCCAAAAGTGCACGTGCGGTCAGACGCATGAAGTGTGTGTGGCTTCGGTTCACGAAGAGCCGTTCCAGAAACGGGGGGGGGGGATTAAGACATAGGTGTTGAAGAAGAAAATATTGCAAATTCAAAATAATACAGAGGGTAAGCTCAGTGCAGAGGAGACCCACGTGTCTTTAGCCGCCAAGACCAAGAACGGAAAACATCAGTGTAGCCTTGCAGGAGGTTTGGAGTGTGACATGTCGTGACTACGCACATAAACAAATATTGGCCATTCCAGAAAGGCATGCTTCATAAACACTGACAGAGGGACAGGGATGCTTATTGGTGGTGAGAGGGAAGACGGGCTCATGTAAATCCTACATTCCCCGGACTAATGTGGCGGCTCTGCTGTCATTTTGGAGCAGGGAAAGATCAAGAGAGCGTAGAAGTGGAACAAATAATGGAGCCCAGGGGACCACATTTTCGACTTTGGAGTCGAAAGAAGTAGATGCGCCACAGCTACGCCAAGAAATCCAGTTGACGCGAGACAACCTCTTCAAAACCCAACCTGGATTCTTTGATCCACACCAATTCAAACGAAAAGGTGGCCGCGTCGGATTCGTCCCGTCCCGAGGTTAACGCGCTGTGTAATCTCCATGGACAGATGGCGAGGGGGGGGGGGGGCAATTCAGGATGGACCATCTTGAGACAGATGCAGCCCTCCCTCGCTGTGCCCGTTGGCCACACCAAAAAGTGCCTGGCGGAATTCCTCCAGGACCACCCATCTAATCATATGCAACTTTCCAATACAAATGCTAATGACAACAACAGGCCCCCTGCTTTTAACATAAACGCGCGCCCCTGCAAGGCCAGCTCCGCGTCCAACCGGGGGATCTGCTTTGTGATTGAACGCGGAGATCGGGGGGCTTCGGGGGGAAAATGATGGGACACCCTGCCAGCAAAAAGCAAACGAGGGCACGGAGCGCGGCGAGGACAAGCGCAGCTGCGCGAAGCCGCTTTGAGTCGGTGTGCCCTCGCGGCCACAGCTTGTGAAGACGGACAGATGATGAAAGGATCATTCAGATGAGGGGGCGGCTGCCGCCATACTAATTGGCTGCTTAATGGTTTTGTCTTCCGTCTTCAGCCTCCGTAGGTGGTAGGACGCACAAAGATGCTCACCGGGATGCCATATTGACACACGCGGTGTCTATAATGCTATTTGCAATGGCTCCGAATGTGCAAAGGCAAAGGCAAAAAAAAAATAAAAATAAAAAAAAGCACACGCACGGCTCTCCGTGTTCTCACTGAGCGGTTCAGTGGCCTTCAGATATGGGGGATTTGCTATCCGTGACCATTGTTTTTTAGTTTTTTTTCCTTCTCACCTATTGGCCATCTGCTCCGGAGCCGCGTGGGACAAGAAGAGACTTGGCACCATGTGGCACAGTGTGGCGGAGCGCGGCGTGGCACCGGTTTGGCGCGGCTCGCCTTGCCTTGTGAGCGCGTGCGACGTGTGGCACACAGTGTGGTGGAAAATTGACCCTCTATTATGCACACCTGCAAGTGCTGTGGCGCTGGCGAATTTCATATCCGACACGCACGCGCGCACACACACACGCTCGTCACAGGAAATGAAAAACCTGTGTCGTGGGCATGCAAACTACACACACACACGCGCGCCGACAACACTGTGTGTCCATATTGGTCCATTCTAAAACGGATTTCACTTTTCTCCACCCTTTTTTTTTTTTTTTTACAACAGCTGAGCCCGACTATGTGAACAAAAGTGGCACCTGATGACAACCAATCCGTACACCGAACAGCGGTGAAAAGATGCAAACAGCCTGTGCCGTCTGTTTTCCATAACTGAAAGTAGTGTGTGATTATACAAAGTATGTCCGTGTGAATAAAAATATAAAAAAATAAAACTCATAGACCTGGAGAGTGTTTCGTCAGTGAAATTGAAGGCTGCAATCGAGTGACACCAATGGACCAAACAGACCCAGATCAGAATAAAGAAAGAGTCAGAGAAAGGTGAACAGAAAGGACAGTTTGTGTTGAGTTTTATTCACCAGGACAGAGCAGCTGAGAAAGACGCCAGAAGGGACACAGGGACGTGTGAACAGACAGAAAATATAACATCTCGGTGTACACATACACACGAACTGTACCTATATACTGTATGTATACGTGTTATTGAAGGTGGTGCAGTGATGTTTGAAGAAAGCTATGGAGAAGAGACACAGCACTACATAGTATTTCTCTCTCGCACGCACGCACACACACACACACAGGGCCAGTGTTAAAGTTTCTCAGGGGAGAACGCTCAGTGAATTTTCACTGACGACAGCAGAAATCCAGAAAAGTGAATAAGAACACCGTTGGAAACCCAGATTCAAGCCATGCCGACCCGGTGGAGAGGGTTTGTTGGGTTTGAGTCGTCCTTTCAGCAAGTAACAGGAAGATTCATCACCACAGCAAAAAAAACCTACTTCCAACTTAACGAACCATTTGATCTGCTTTACTGATGTCGGGTCGCTTTTTTAATCAGCATGTTAAAATAAGGCAGAAGGCTTTTCTAGTTTCGAACGGCAAATGAATTCTTTATGCAAATGAAAAGACTCCTGCTATGAATCATAGCTGGCGCTGGTTACAAAAACAACGGCCCGAGCACGAGATGAAATGTCTGATAAAGCAGTTTTGTTGTTGTTTTTTTGCAGGGTGGGGATGTCTCAGGAGTAAACAAGAGTCTGGCTGAGTAGCTACCCACCTCTCACACACTCGCCCACACAAACAAACCCCCCCCCCCCCCCCCCCAAACACCAGTGGGATGATGGGAAGTTTAGGCACTGCTGAGAGCGTCCACACCAGGCAGGACTTTACCTGAGGACAAGGAACACACGCATTCAGCATCATCATCATCGTCGTCATCTTCGTCGCCATCACGAGTTTCAGTACAAGACGGAAAAGATATATTTGTTCTTCAGTAACTCACCCTCCAGCAGCTCCAGGCTGGCACCGCCTCCTGTGCTGACATGGCTGACCTTGTCCTCCGTGTCCCACTTAGCACAGCAGGTGGCAGTGTCGCCCCCACCTGGACAACAAAGGAGATACATACATTATTCAACCGGTATTAAACGGGCTTATTTAAAAAATGTGACATTTTTCCGTCTGGATGGAGTCAGGTTATATTGATTGTAACAACTATTTTACCTACGATAAAATACTAACACTAAAACACTAAAACCTGCTATTGTTTCATAGCCTCAAGGTGTATGGTCTACATATTTCAGGTTACCGACACTGCCTGGTTATTCGTTTGTATAGTATTTTTGACCATCCCTCTGGCTTTCCCGCCCTTAAATCCATTTGCCTTCACGCACAGGAGAGTTGGAAAAGGAAACGATCGCAAGTTGCATTCTGCTGACAAAGCCTTATTGTGTAGCAGCCACATAGTTGTGAATTGAGCAGTGGTCGTTCACTAATGGTTCCCGCAGTTGCAGAGACACACAGAAAAGAAAGAACAGCCACAGCGAGCTGCTCACATCCGACTCCTCGTCGAAGCTAACCAGCAAATATGAGGGGGGGGGGGGGGGGGGGGGGGGGGGGAGGAGGGAATCCCCTGTAACCCAACAGTTTGTCGTAGAGCTTGCCAGAAAAAGGCAGCCGCCGACATGCAAGCGGTTTCTTCTCCACCACTTGACCAGACTGCGAACGTGTTTATTTGCGTGGGACTTTGCCTTGAAGCTGCGACAGCAGAGGAAAGCCAGAGGACCCCAACACCTGTTGGCTGGGCGGAGGGGAGGGTTCGAACGCCCCAAACTGACCCAAGAGTGATCGTGTGTGTCTGGCGGCGGGGTGAGGGGGATTAACTGCAGCTCAGGGCTCCAGAAACATGGAGGCCTTTTTTTTTTTTTTCGACGAGGCCAACCGGTCCACAGGTGTCAAAGAGGCCGCGCTCCGTTTGAAGCTGTGCGCGCAGACGTAAATCTGGTGCTTTGGCGTGCAAAATCCTCACCATTCGAGTCACGCAGGCCCTGTCCAGGAAACTCAAGCCTGGGTGACGCTTGGCGAGCCCTTTGCAGACCGACCTAAAGGAAAGGCACGTCTGCGGACGGCTGAGGCGTCGGATGGAGTCGGACGCCAGAGGTCAAGTCAAGAGGGGTCCACCGACCATCTGGCTGTCGTTCCGTGCCCACCGTGCAACATATATCCTCCCGGCCACATTCATCAGCCGGCGAAATCCTTTTTCCAGGTGCTACGTTCGGGAATTTCGGCCCTTTCTGGAGGTGGGTGTCCCCAGACGTGCAAAAGGTAAATATATGAATCCCGGACCTGTCGCGAAATGACCTGAGATGCCGTTTTTTTTCCATCGAATGGAAAGTTTGGAAAAAAGGTCGTTTTTTTTTTTCTCCAAAAATGGTATCATCTCACACTGATTTGATTCGAGGTGAGATAATGTGTCACAGCACATGTGGGATAAACCCCCTGATATTTGAGCCGTCTGATGCGAGTCTGGTGCTGGTCTGTCCTGCCTGCCAAGACGTGGCACAGCGGGGGAAGAACGATAAGCCATTGTTTCCCGGCCGAGCCCTGAGCAGCACCGACGTCGAACTCCAAGCGGAGGCCTTTGATTGTTCAGACGTCGGAGTTTACTGTCCTGGGCCACGCTGTTAAGTAAACATCCAGCAAATAGCGGATCTGAGGGCAGGGTGGGGAGGGTGGGGGTCCTGAAGTTTTATGTGCAGGGGGGCTCTCGGGCCAGTTAAGAAGCAGTAAAAACGTCCTCAGATGTTGATGACTTTTCAAGCCTGCGCGACTGCAGACGTGACCGGCACCGTGTCGGGATTTGTAGTCCTCTGACAGGCGTTTGTGTTGCCCGGCGCACGTGTGTGTCCTGTGTGTACATGTGGGCTTAAGTACTTGCAGGGGCTGCTCTTTGTCTGCACTTACTCTGGAGAAGAGGGGGTTACCTGTGCCGCTCAAATTTGTTCTGCTGGCTGGTGCCTTGTGAAAACAAGGGAAAGTGTTCGAAATGTGCAGATGGTGCCTTCTTCGTGTTTCGGGGCAACACGTTTTCAGCATCATAGGTAATAACTGTGGAATTCCCCAGTCATTTTTGAAGACATGCTTCTGCTTCGCATTAGCTATAGTCTCATTTTTTAATGCCTTCTTTTATCAATGTTCCTTGTGGCCCATAGAAGCCTAATATGCTGCAGCCAGGCCATGTGGCGGCTGCCACGTTTCTTTGATTTCGCTGACTGGCTTAATGCTTGTGACATTGTAAAGGGCTCGTGGAGAGACTGGTGCCTGGCCGTTTCGACTGGGGAGCCTGCGGATTCACTTTGAATGGCGAGCTTGGCACTTAGCGAGGAGACGGAGTGTGTGTTTTGGTGAGCGTGGGGGGTTAAGTGGCGGAGGGGAGCGAGGCGGCGGGAGCGAGGTGCTCTCTCCTCTTGGTGTACTCCTCACATTGTGTACCGACACCCATCCTAATGCAGCTTTGATTAGAAGCAGACACGGCCCCATTCAACCCCCCCACCCCCCCACCCCCCCAAGGTCTCTGCAGTCCCGTCTCAGCTTGGGAAAACACCTGTGTTTTATTGTGGTAACGCCGCTTCAGCCCAAGCCCACCTCTGACCTTTATCTTGATCCCGACACATGGAGGTAAAACGCGCAGGAGAGCAAAACTAAAAAAAAAACAGGGCTGAAAATCAAAGTCAGGGAGCCCCAGGTTACAAGAAATAGACAAAGTCAAAGGTTTCACAAGTTGTGAGTCATGGCGGGAGAAGGCAGACGTTATAAACCAATCGTGGGACCTGGAGATGAAGAAAAAAAAAAAGAGAGAGAGAGAGAGAGAGCAAGGGCCGCGGCAAAGGAAAATGACAGCTCCTCGAAGGCTGCGGAATTGCTCAGATCAATCACGGAGCCAGCCGCCCGGCAGCGGCTTCTCGGACGTTAACTTTCATTTCCGTCACATCTGGGGCTTTTGTGAGAGAGGGTGATAAACTGTTTACCACCTGATCACCCGGCTTTGATAAGGACAGATTGGTGTATGGTGGGGGGGCTTGCGCTTCCAGGTACGGCAGGAAATGGAGGACAAGGGAACAATTTGCCCAGGTCTCAGGACTGATCTCCCGTCAGGATTAGGGCGTATCTCTTTCACTCCGCGTCTCGGTGCACCAACGGGTCAGATGACTCGAGTTTTGGGCTATGGGGCCGAGTCGTAGTGGAGTTTTGCCATTATGTGATGAATGGCCTCGACATCCCAGCGCAACTAACATGGGCAACTGCGGTTTGATATCGTGCCACTTCAAACCTCCCGGTGTTGGGTTACGGCTCGAGTCGGCTGCAGAGGGAAAACTGAGCGGGAAGCCAGGGGCAGATTCTTGCCATGAAATTTCAGGCAAAAGATCTTCACGGCTATAAGAGTTTTTTTTTTTTTTTTTTGAACATTCGTCGGGATCAACAAGATGAAAAACACTGCCTCTCTGCTATTGATTTGAATATTTTCCCGAGCAACACGTACAGGAAACCGGTGTTATTTTTGAGTCCGGCGAGAGGAGGCGAAAGGCTTCCAGCATATTATCAGGCAGAAAAAAATATTCACTGCAAATGTGAAATAATAAAGGGGGGTAAAATACATTTTCCATGAGTGAATGCCTCGGTTAAGTGATAATATTATGTGGCGTGTGGGGTATGGGGAAACATTTGGTGGGGAGGCCAGAAAAGCTTCAGGCACGGTATCAATTTGTTTCTCGCTGCTACGGTACGGCCGATATTTTTATTGAAAGTTGCCATGAGCACGTACGCTTCCAATCATAACCTATTACTCCTTTGACACTTTCTCCGAAATGACATGATTACACAAGTATTAGTGGGGTTAGAACATCTCAATCTGCTTTTGTTTGGACACTTTGTAAACAGTTAGCGCAGCCTGTCGCCAAGTGAAAAGTCAAACCGAGCTTAAAGTAATAATCCCCGACAGTCTCGCATAAATACATAGTCCTTTCGCTACTCTATTACTCATGGGTTACACACGCACACCAAAGTCATCTTGGTTCATTAAGACTTTTGCATTAGTTGAGGGTAAACATACTCTCCCAGAATAACGCTCGGGTCCTGCGTTTCTGACGGCAGAATAGGAACGGATTTAGTTCCTATTCTGAACTAGATGTACTCAAACGTCAGCCCACAGGAATCCGAGGAAAAATGAATTTCGGAGTTTGGGATTTGAGGTATATAGAAATATATGGAAAAATTGTATATATATATATATATATATATGTAAAAAAAACAAAAAGGCATATAGAAAAAAAAAATCACTCGGACTCTCACCTTTGCAGGCTCGTCTGTTGGTGATGGGCCTGGCCATGTCTCTGTAGAAGCCCTCCTTGCAGTAGTGGCAGTGGCGTCCCGCCGTGTTGTGGCGGCAGTTCATGCAAACGCCTCCGCTCTTCCTCCCCGACAGCTTGTACAGCTCCATGTTGAATCGGCAGCGGCGGGCGTGAAGGTTGCAGTTACACGCTGCGGAGGGAGGGGGGGGTAGTGGGGGTGGGGGGGG
>JAFBJU010000204.1:166234-231234 GCA_016785305.1 Colistium nudipinnis
GGGGGGGGGGGGGGGGGGGGAGAGCAAAGGTAACATTAAGTTTTCCGTATCTTCACCTTGTTCTGTGTCTGACAGACCCGAACGAACGCAAAGTTAGCCCACAGAGTGCGAAATTCGCAGCGAAACGCATGCCTACTACCACGTGGGGAGCGGGGAGAGATTTTCCAGTGAAGCGGGATTAGTTTATAACCTACGCGGCGGCTCCGTGCTTGGCTGCAGTTCCAGGACTCATCAATCAAAAGTGATATTTGTAGAGCTCATTTTCTCCATTTCAGAATTAATGAACTCGCCTCCTCTCGGCCTATTAGTTATTCATCACGGCAAAGAGAGACATTCATTTCACGACCCACTGATGAGCAAAGACTCCGAGAGATCTATTAAAAAACCAGAGCGGTTCAAGGGAGGGAGTGGGCTGGAGCTCGCCGTGGTCCAAATGAGGCGAGCTCGGATAAATGGGACACGGGGAGGGAGGTCCCATCTCTCCCGAGTTCCACTTGAAATCCCGCCGGTTCCACGATGTCTCTCCGGCTCACCAGCCCCCCCCCCCCACAGGAGACCACATTCACCAGCTTTGACGTTATTGACAAACTCTGCTCATTCTCTCCATGTGGGACTTTACATGTTGAGCGGTATAATGAGAAACCTGCCCCGCTTGTTTGCGCAACAGGGTTTGATCCAGACCCTCCTCGGGTTAAATCACAGTCAGGCCCGGGACCTAAAGACTTGGCCGTGGCTTCAAGGGACGACTGTCGCAGACTTTGGTTCCAGTTCAAAGTTAGCCACAGATAAATTGGGACTCGGGATAACAACAGCAGAGCGTTTCGACCGCAAACGTCAGCGGCCGCGGCAAAAGCAGATTATTAGGGGGATCATAACAGAAGGTGATATTAATTAAATGTAATCCAATGGGAGTGTGTTGGAGAAAATGGATTTCACTGACAATGGATGTTTAGAAAGGAGTAAGACACAACAATGGGGAGTAAGTAAAGACAGAGTAGCCGGGGGGAATGCGTGCCGCTTTTATGTGCGTTTCTCTATGTGCGGCTCTGTGGGCAACGTAAAGCATACACGCTGTGGGCAGTTCCATTTGTAAAAAGAGTATTATGATATAAACTAAATCTAAAACTGGCCATAATGACTGCGATATTTTAAAAGCACGTATATTTGGCACATGTTAATGCTACCGGGGGGAAGAAAAAAAATCTCGAGCCCCTAACCACCCATCATTTTTTTTACGCTTGGATTTAAACAAATATGCTTTGAAATGTTCCAGCTAGATTACTGCCTGCAGCATTTACCGTTCACAGACGCAAGCTGTGTATACATCATTTCATCAAACAACTGCATACAAAGAAAAGAAGAAAACATGAATTGTCATGAGGTGCATAGATATTTTACAGATAAAAAGTCACGTTTATGCAGTTCATTTGTAAAAAATTGAATACATGCGAATATATAGATTCCTCTTTTGCTTTGCCGTCTTTGTGACGGTCAAGGTCGGTTCTGCAGTTATACGGAACTTAATGGTGTGTGCACAATGTTAAATTGGATTTTTAGCGGTTGATCAAAAATTGACTACTAATGACCCCGTGATGGCTATTTCACGGGAGAATAGACTTCCTTCGATACGTATATCAAGGAATGGGCACTGTGTGAGCAGTGAACGCCACGAGATCTCCATCCACCCACTGAGGGGGAAGCCTGGCATCAGGTTGAGAAAGAGGCCCGCTTTTCCCTGGTTGCAGACCTTGGAAAAAAAAAAGAAAAAAGGTGGGAGCACATTCCCAGACTGTTTCCCAATGCCATCTGGTTATTATGCAGCCCAATTTGTATGGAATTCTTCCGTTAATGAAATACTGTTTTATGTATACATACATAGAAACAAAGCTGCATCTATCGCGAGGTGCACTCTCACGGATCAGTGAGCCCTAGACGAGGAGAGACCCTTGACCTTGGAAAATTGTTGAAAATGTCCTGACAAGATGACGGGGTGAATCGAGCGAGATAAAAAGCCGTACATCTTAATTGCCATCTCGTCTGTTGGGATCTTGCGATATGGTCGATCCATGCTCCGTGCCGTGATTGGTTCTTTCGGTGTGTGTTTTGTGTCGAGTGTGTGAGTGCACGTGGACGTCTAAATGGCCTATCCGACTGCTTCTAAGGGGAATGTGACAAAAAACACACCAGCTAGGTTGGAAGGGGTGGGGTGGGGGGGGGGGGGGGCTTAATTATGATCAAGCGTCTCAAACACAGGCAGCTGTGAGCCCTTGTGTCCATTAACACCTTGTAGCGGAACATGAAAGCGACGGATCGCATTCTCTCCCCTGTTAAAAGTACCAGTGGCCCTCTTGCGGCATCCTCTCGATTTACGGCCGTGCAACAAGATCGGCCAACAAAGTGCGAGGTAAGAGAGGATATGTTCAAGGGTGGAGGAGGTGAAGAAGGGGGGAAAAAAAAGCTGCGGAATTGAAGCTTTAAACGCTTTGACATATGGAGCTGGGCTGACTGGCAGCCACTTCCAGCCAGCCTTTTTTTTTTTTCTTTCGTAAGAGTAGAAGAATCGTCTTCCTGGCAGACGGGACACCGAGAGAGTCCGTGAAAAGAAATGTGTGATTTAAGGTGGACCAACGAGTGAGCAAAATGCACATGTGACCTCAAGTAGGCGTCTGCACGTTTCCCTGTGCGTCTTCTCTGGTGTACGGAGTTAACTTCAGCTTGGAGCCGCAGCTGCCCAAGGATCCTGGAATGTTTATGGGTTTGTTTTGAAGTGCTTGCGCGTCCCCCCCCAAAACCTGCAAACCCCCCCCCCCCCATCCCACCCCCCCCCCCCCCCCCCCCCCTCACCCAAATTAGGCTCAGCGGGGATAAATGAACACAGTTGAAGGCCATTTTTCAATTCATTAACACATCAAAGCCTCCGCAAAAAACACTCACTAATTCGTATCTGTTGCAACAGAAAACAGACATTTTGGGCGTGGGAAAGAGTTCAGTGGGGGGGGGGGGAGGCGGAGGAACGGTGACCACGTGTGGGTCAGTGTCCAATTCGAGGTTGGCGTAATTGGGTTCCTCGCGTTGTCGGGGGAATCAGACAAACAAACACGGGGACGCCGAGTCAAATTTGAACGGAGCGGGGAGAGAGATAGGCGGCAGAATGCAAAAGGAAACTATGTGCGGGGGCAATTCACCGCTTCGTGTTCGAGCCGCGTCTCACGGAGAAAACCACGCAGGCAAGATTGACAGGTTGGCGTAATTGGGTTCCTCGCGTTGTCGGGGGAATCACACAAACAAACACGGGGACGCCGAGTCAAATTTGAACGGAGCGGGGAGAGAGATAGGCGGCAGAATGCAAAAGGAAACTATGTGCGGGGGCAATTCACCGCTTCGTGTTCGAGCCGCGTCTCACGGAGAAAACCACGCAGGCAAGATTGACAGGGGAGCGCCGCGCCTTTGGTAACAGGTGCCTCCACGAGCGGGCGCACCGTTTTCTGTCAAGCGCGCTGTGACAAATTGGCCCGTAAAGACCCGCTCGACAAATAAAACGCGAGGGTGTTTGTGTAGCGCACCGCCTTCGCCGTTCCCCGCCATATGTCGGGGATAACTCTAACCTCATTTTTCCTTCAGCCCCACCAAAGCCAAGCCGGTAAGCACAGCCAATTGATTTTGGACGCCGGCGCAAAACCCAAATCCCAAGGCTAAAATTGGTCCTTGAAAATTGGAACCTTTCCCCTCTCTGCCCAGGCCTCGGTCCAGACCTGCTGTAGCCCCTCCCCCTGCCCCCTCGGGTGCCCTCTCTGCCCGACCAAAGGGGCTCAGTTATATGGGCTCCTGCCATCGTTTGGGTGTGTGTGTGTGTGTGTGTGTGTGTGTGTGTTTGGGCCGAGTTCCGCCTGGCTGCTCCGGCCACCTGCTCAGGGCACTGGGGAACACCCGGTTAATTAGCTCCTCATTAGAAGCCAAGGCAGTGCACAGTGTGGACAAACACACACATACTGACCCAAAAAAAACGACAAGGATCGAGTGACAAAAGATGTGGTGAAACAGTTGAGCGGCGCCGGGACGTAAACAGACGCAAGCGCCGTGTTGGGCTGTGGACAACAAGCAGGAGTCTGCGATTGAAGAACTAACAGGAAACTACAACTCCAGTGGCCCAACACGGACTAGGCTCCTGCCTCTTTGTGACCAAGCCACTCCAGCTCCTGCTCCAGCTCTTTCCTTCTCCTCCACACAGACGTATCGTTCACTTGTAGCTTTGACACCGTGTCCCAGGCCCTCCCCCTCCCTCCCTCCCTCCGCGGGTTTCTGCGGTTAGCCTCACGCCGTGGGCTTAAGAGCCGGCTCTCGGGAGCCCTTTTGAACTCAGAGTCCCTTTAATGCCTCTCCCACCCCCCCCCCCCCTCCTCTCACTTTCGTGAGACCCCACTGGATACGACTCCCAAGTTTTCCCTCGTTTCCTTCGCCATCCCTTTTTCTCCCGTCCATCTTTCCCCTCCGCGTCTCCTCCTCTCTCTGGATGGCATCAGGCAGAGGAAAGATTTTAACGAGATTAGGCTGGAGGGTTGCCAGGTTGGGGGGGGGGGGGCCTGGTGTCCGTGGAGAGTTGAGTCCTTGAGCTCTGTTCCCACTCTCTCTGGTCCACTCCACTTCCCCACATCTAAACATTGTTATCTCTGTCCCGCCTTTGCCTTTACTCTCTGTCTGACTCCTTTTTTTTTTTTTTTTTTTTCCTCCTCAGTCTGCGGTCCTGAGCACACGGCGGGGGCGCTGCCTTGCAATCAAATGATTGTGGACAATCCGAATAAACTGAGGTAAAAACAGATTTACTTTTGCCATGGCTCTCAGCATATACAACCAGGAGGTCCATGCATGCGATGTCTGGCCAGGTTTATGCAAAGTGGCGGATGATATAAATTCACCACAGTGGGGGAGATATGGCGAAAAAGAAACAAGGCGAATGGGCATTAAAGGTTTTTCGGATTTACCATGGCATATCGAGGCCGAAAAGGAAGCTTGCATTAAAACGCAGAGAAAACCAAGGTAAAATGAATGGAACACACACACACACACACACACACACAGCGATTGTTAAGAGAAGATTTAGGCAGATTTTGTGTGTTTGAAGGGGTGCGTTTGTTAACATTGTCATCACGGCTGGAAATACGCCGCTAAACTGGAGGAGGTGCCAGGACAAATGCAGGTTCTGGTCTCACATGTCATTAACTGCACAACGTGGAATTGGCGCGAGTTGGTTTCAAAGAGTCATCACAGAGCAGATTACCGATATGGCCAAAGATAAGACGATGCAAGGGAGGAGCAAGGCATGCCTGGCACCGCCAACGATTTGTCTGACAAAGTTGTTTGGGTTAAAACCAGCTGTGAGTATCATTATCATCATCGCACACCTCACCAACGAGAGGCAGTTCCAAAACATCGGAATTGCAGCGGTGATATATGGGCTCAATATTTTATTATGGCCCTCCGAGGAGGTAAGAGTTCAAACGGCCCTTGATGGGGGAAAAAGGTTCCCCACCCATGTTTTGAACAATGTCGTTCATGCTGTTAGCAGCAGACGTCCCAGAACTTCCAGGGAGCACTGGAGCTGTGCTGGCAGCTCGCTGTGGCCTTGCACCTTTTTCCGTTTCCCCTTTCTGCTTAAACGTGCTTATAAATTGCAGAAAAACCGGACTCCAAAAATGTTGGATCCCGAAATTCCCAAAATGCAATTGAGTAATGTCGCCGTACAAGTGAGATTATCCCGAAAGGCTTAACCGGCGTTGATAGCGGAAACTTTGAAATCGTCCTGGAGCAGAGAGTGGCGGTGAGGCGAAATTCGGTGGGCTCAGTCGAGCCGCTCTGTGAAACAGAAGTGAGGGATGGGCTGTATCACATTCTCCCACTTGTTTACACTGCTCACAGCAGAGCTGTCGGTTTCACATACGGTAATAGGCGATATCCATTCCCCATGCGCCAATGCATGCAGAGACGCACACACACACGCACACACATGATCTCGAACAATCAGACGGCGAGCGATCGGTTGGACAGCTTGTGTCGGCCACAGACAGATGTAAGAAAAAAAAAAAAAAAAAAAAAAGTGATTGTCATACGCTCATTGATAACAGACACACTGTATATTTTCTCCTAAACAGCCTCTGAATCCGGCTACCGCCAACAACGCCAGCTGGTGGCCAAAAACCACATATTTTCTCAGGCAACAGACCACAGAGGCCTGCAGCAGTCCAAAAAAAAAAAAAAAAGAAAAAGAAGCTTACTGTTACCGAAACGCAAAGAACTCAATGGGAGAAGAAAAGAAGACGGACTCCGGCAAAAAAGGATATGAAATGAAAGAAGAGGGAGCAGGAGTTGAGGCGGGAGAGTTAATCTTGTTATACGAGAATAGAGAGGAAGAGAGCGCACCTCGGGAGCTGATTGCTACCATCTGTGCGAGAGAGAGTGGACGGGGGCCTGGGAGAGCAGGGTGGGCACGCTGCACATGCAGCAGTTTGTTTTGGCACCGGGATGAAGCACCACATCACACTGCTAGATTACACGCGGCTCTCCCGCACGCGCACGAGCGCAAGGGGGAGGCATACGTGCGCACACGCACTCCACTTGCCGCCGCAGGGTATCTCCCGGCTGACAGCAGCGCCGCTACTCGACGCGTTTCTGTCCCAAGCGTTTGTCGCGCCCTGCGCCCCCCCTCCCCCCCCACCCGCTCGCCACAGCAACTTTACGAGTGTCTCCGCGGAACGAGAAGTGCATCGGCCCCTCGAGGTCTGGCCATTGACCAGAGTCGCAATCATGGCAGAGGGAAGGAAAACAAAATGGCCAAAGCTTTCCGTCTCGGCCAGATAAAATACATTACTTTTGATTCCAGCCCTCCAAACCACAACAGCACAGAGCACTGAGACAAAACTCACAACTCCTGTTTGTTGGCAACACTGTGTCGTAACCCCCTCTGCTAACCACCCCAAGGGCATCATTTCACAGGCCTGCTGATTTTAGAAACGGCATTCCTCTGCTGTGTAATTATTTGAAAAAACAGGACGTTTATTTTTTCAAAATGACTTTCTTTCACTTGGCACCCACTCCTGAAAAAACACACACTCGCGCGCGCACTCACGCACGCGCGCGCACACTTGTTTGAGGGTGAGGCTGTAAGTAATTGAAGTGTCGGTTGCCTGTCAGCCCCCAGCGACAGAGGGCCAAGGTGGGAGGGGTGGGAAGTCAATAAAGGAACATGGCAGACACCGTACATGTATTCATATCAAGGCAGCTTCCCCATCTACATTTGGCATCCCTTCACTTCAGCGCTTCACATCGCAAAGCCCTCTCGGGCGAGACACCAAGATTTCAGCTGACCACGGAGCACAATTCTGGGCTGCTGCGCGCCGCAAAGATTGATTTTCATGGACATTCGAAGCGTTCTTGCCGGGTGAACTTGGTTGGAGCCAGGAAACAAGACCTAAAGCGGACAAATCCTGCTTCTAATGTTCGAGAAACTATAAAACATGTTGTTTTTTTTTATTCATCTTATCCAAATCATGCGACCTCACAAATTGCGCGGTGGGTTCATGTGTGCGGCGTGTTTAAAAATGAGGTCAGTTCTCAATTACCAAGCCGAAAATAAGCGTCCTGACGAATCTGCTCCCTGCCTGCAACCTGGGCCTGACCTCTGCCTGCCCTTTACGCTGTGATGCGGCGGGGGGAAAAATGCTGTTAAGGGATGGAGGCCTATTTTGAAATTCCAATCAGCATTAAATAACCATCTGCCCCTTGTCAGCGAGAGAGAAATTAAGAAAAAGAGAGTTTGTACTTCTTTGGTCTTCATGGCTCCGCACAGATCTCCGAGGCCTTTTCCGAGCATGTGCTCCTGGGCTCGCCACGTACTCTGAGCAAACGCACGCGCGCGCACACGCACACCTTTACCGGATATGACTGCTACATGCGTTGTCCCCGTAATGCCAAAAAAATCCCACGTCATTTAACAGAGCCCCCACAAAAGGTCTGAACTGACTAACCGCAAGGCATGCAACTTCCAAATATGTCCACCTTTTAAGGCCACCACTTCATTAGTGGAGCCGACATGATCTAATCTCCTCTATTATGTGACGGGTACAAACCTTTTTTTTTTTTTTCGAGAACATAGCGAATAGGGGTTTGCGCAATTGATTTCCTTTCGAGTGTAAAAAACAGAACACAATATCACTCCTTCCCCGCTGGATTCAACACGTCAGGTTTGGCACTGACAATATTCACCGCCACACCCAAACGCTGCGGCGGAGCAGGAGCCGAGCGCTCCTGCTCCCAGCCACAGCTCACCTGCTTTTCTGGCAGCTCAGCTCGAATGGCAACTCGAGCAGCCTTCGCATGACCCTTGTCTTTCTAGTGCTATGAATGCATAATAGCGTGCCTGGCGCAAACCTGGGAGCAGACCTGGCTCGGTCGCGTCCATTAGGGATGGATGGTGTCTGGCCCCGGGCTCGCGGCGTCCCAGAGCAGCACTCTGGACTTCCTGCAGGCCGGGTCCAAATGAGGGGAAAGCGAGGGCTGGAGAGCAGGGCAGCCAAACGGAGCCCAGAGCAGAGAGCTCCTACGACACCGTAAATTACCATCTACTCCGGATGTCACATTGTCGTCGACTCCACAAGAGGCCGCTTCGTCTTATGCGGTGACTTTGCCAGACTCTGTTATGGCGTGATGTAGCGACTCGCATTTTTAAGTCAACGTCAAAGTATTTAGGTTAGGACCGTGCCAGCAGAAAAGCCAACACTCCATCACCAGCAGAAACCAAATAGCTCTCATCCATCTGTTTCCTCATTCTGTCCCGTTACTCAAACTCTGGGCAGATGAATCGAAGCTTTTTCCATCGTGTCTCCCTCAAAACAAACAGACGGGCTCCTTTACAAGGGTGCCCTCGCCGACGACGACCAGAGCGGGGGGGGGGGGGGGGCGGGGGGGGGGGGGGGGGGGGGGGGGGGGGGGGGGCGTGTGTTTGTAAACCACTGTCTTGGGGCAGGAAGTGTCGTGAGGCAGGCGGCAGATGGGCGTGTGTGTGCACGGCTGGTGTCTGTTGTTGTCCAGACCCGTATGTAAATCAAACCGACCCGTGAGCGCCAATTTTCTTGTTACACGCGAGGTGGAGCTTCAAAACGAGTGCGCTAAGAGCTATAAAACCGTCCTCACAATAACGTTTTCAAGTGGAGAAATCTGGCTCTACCAGGCCCATCGTTTGTCAAAGACTGACAGGCTCAGAGGCGGGGTGTGAAATTATTATTGATTTGGCTCTACATCTGCCCACTCTGAATTCCTCAGTACCCACAAACCATCTCCCCGTCAACTTAACCTTGTCACCACCCCGCAAGGATCATGACCTCGGATCGGCCGACTCAGACCCCCCCCCCCCCCCCCCCCCCCCCGCCCCCACCCCAATCCAAACAACCCCGGGCCTTCTCGCAGGCTCTGGTGACACCAGTGGGACTGCTTGGCTCTGGAACCTGCCACTCTCGCACACTTTCCTAGTCTAAATACTTGCACCTCGCTGCCACACTGCAGTGGCATGCCTCGGGGGCCCGCCAGCATGCGTGCGCCGTATCAGAGAGAGAGAGAGAGAGAGGCGAGCTAGGAAATCAAGGAGGGGCGGATGCATTTTAGGAATGGGCTTTAATATGCGCGAGAGAGGCTTTTTAAAGACTCTCTCGGTACTTTGAGGATATTTTGGAACCAGTTCTGCCGGAATAAGCTGTAAAGAGGCTCTTGTAACATGAAATTGGGGACATCTGGGACTGACGTTTTTTTTGCCATGTCTGGATTGGTGATTAGGTATAGCGTGCAACTCGCAATAGGCTTTAACTGCGCTGTATCAACACCGGGATTAGGTCATCAGACTTGGCCGGCACAGCCAGGCTCTTTAGTTCCGAAATCACGGATACAAGTGACACATCAATCCCGCAGAGAAGTAATCTACGGGAAGCGGGTGTAACATTTCGGAAACAGCTACGGCACATTTGGAAAAAAAAAAAAGGGAGTGTGCAGAGGAACGAGAGAGACACGCTGAAGGGATTTACAGGATATTGTTCTCGAAGGAGGTAGGTGTATGAGGGCCTGTATCTGTGAGCGGAGTAAAGGAGAGCGACGAGGAGGTGAGAAGCCAAAGTAAGGTTGTGTAGGAGCACAGAGTGACTCTGTCACTCTTTGTCCCCTTTAAACAGATTTGGCACTGGTCTAAATATATACTGGCTAAATATGACCTCAGGCCGGCTCACTGGGAAATGAAAACATATTCGAAAGGTTTTCTCAGTGTCCTGCTGCCGTTTTGTTTTTTTTTTCTCTGCCTGTAATTTCATTTCATTATGAGTAAGGTCAAAACGGGGACAGCAGTTACTAATATGGTTTTATTTTCACCACGCCAACACAGTTTTATGACGAGCGAAATTGATCTGAATGAAGTTTTACCTATGTCTATTTATGCAAACAGAAACCGTGACAACGGCTGCCAACGAACAATCCACATATTAGAGAAGAAATTCCTGCAAAAAAGGCATGACTAACACGGCATGTGCTAAAAACCTTTGCACAACCACAAATTATAAACATATAGGCTTGATATTCAAATCAAAGGCCTGTAATTATAGAATACTATGATCCAATCCAAAGGTAATTCAAAGAATTGCACAAGAATGAGCTATAATTTGAATTGGCGAGCTTTCAGAGCACGTCTGGAGGACTTTTACAGAGCATGTCTTGAGGTAAAGGCGAAAAAAGCCAAATAACATTTTTGGATGACTTAGCTGCTGCTTGTGTGCCAATGGCTTGAGCAGTTGACGGCCACTGTTTAGACTTGTTACAGAGAGTTTCTCTTTTCTTTTTTTTCCATATAGAATTCCAGAAAACACGACTTTGCGGAGAGCGCGACCAAGGCGTGCTCCAGGAGCTCCTCACCCGAATGAGCACAAAAGCTATCATGTAAGATCTGGCAGTGCTAATAATTACCGTTTGTCTCCTTAAACCATAAACCGTAGTTCAATCTTTCCCATTCCACCTCCCTCACTCGTTCCACGTGTGTAAATTCAATTTGTTTCACCGACTTACACGCCAATGTTGAGTTTGGGTGGTGAAAAGTTCATGCCTTTGACCAGCAAGGAAATGTACTAACGTGTTTTATAATATTTCCTAATTGTCATACATTCCTTAAACTAAGAGGGGGTGAGATGTACTCATGTGAGGACATGGAAACAAAACCTCCCAGATTTAGAAGAAAGGGAAGGAGGCTTAAGAGGGAGTGGGAGGCCTGCACGCGGGTGTTTCGACACATTACAATTGCGCGCCCTATTTTCCCAATGGCCCCCGAGTGGCTGTGGAAAAGGTTCGAGGATATTTCTATAAAGAGCGTATGGTTAAATACGAGCATCAACCTCCCATCTTCTCAGTTCTATACGATTTGCTACAACCAATAGGCAGGCTTGCAGGCAACCACGGATGGACAAAATGTTTAGAGCAGGCAAACAAACAAACTTACGCAGACACTCGTTGGCCTCCCGGGCGTTGGCTCTCTGCCAGGGTCGGTCGTAGTGGAAGGGCTTGCAGCGGTCACATTCGGGCCCCTCCGTGTTGTGCTTGCAGTCGCACACCAGCTTCCCCTCCTTGCCTTTCAGACAGCGTGAGGCATGTCCGTTGCACTTACACCGCCCGCCCACCTGGAAGTCTCCCACTGCGTAGAAATACGTCGGCAGCGTCGACGTCACCGCCGCGGGATCCTCGTCCCTCCCTCCGCCGTTGCTCCCGGCCCCCAGCTCCCGGGGCAGCTGGGGCCGGTTGAAGACCACGCGGATGTCGGTGACCGTCACCCAGTCCTGAAGGACGGGGCTGTTGTCAAAGTCTTTCCCAGAGGGCCGTCCATCCAGGGTGCTGAAGGCAATGAGTCCTCCCGAGAGCGGGTAGAGGTCAGTGTGGCCGTCTGCGCAGAGAGCCTCCTGCTCGTTCTGCTTGGTGATGGTGGCTTTGTTGGGACGGTTGTACATGCGCCGGCACTGGGAGGAGTAGAACTGGTAGGGCATCCAGGTTTTGCCATAGTCCATGCTTTTGTAGATGGCCAGGGACTCGGGCCGCGGTGAGCAGAACTGCAGGCTGACATAGGTGATCTCAAATTTCTTACCCAGGGACAGTGTGAGGCTCACATTGTACGGAGACGTGTTCAGATTCTCCGACTGCCAGCAGGTGAGGTTGTGGGCCGAGTTGAGGTCGGTGAGGTAGGAGGCCGGGTGGGCGCGGCGGGGGTCGGCCGCGTCACAGATTTGACACGTGCGCACGGAGGGCCGGTCGTCGCCCCGCTCCACCACACTACAGGAGCGGGACGCAGGGCGGCCACAGAGGCTGGACACCGCCACCTCTTTACCAAACGCGGCGTTGATAAACTCTGGGATGCAGCGGCGGGCTGCACCCGTGTCGTCATAGCAAGGGTCTGGCGGGGTCTGCTGCCCCGCGAAGGGGTTGGTGGCACCGTGGGTGGAGACTGAGCATGTCAGGAAGTAAAGGCCCAGCAGGCAGCTCCAGGGTTCCCTCATCCTGTGAATGTGTTTCTACGTCTCTGCAGATGTGTCTCTTCGCGTGACTGTCTCCTGTGCGTGTGTAATTGTGAGTCAGGGAAAGGAGCCGGTCCGAGCTTAGTTACCCTTCACTTCACTTCAGACTGAGCAGAGCCCTCCCTGGAAGAGAAAGAAACAAACAGAAAGGTCACCGTCAGAGACATATTTTTACCATAATAGGATATAATACGCTGTGACGATACAAAAACATTTTTGCCCTGACAAAAGAAAATAAGTAGGATCCGGTGTACTCTGCAATCATCCTGCATTTTCATTGACTGAAAGCTTTCCAAAGGATAAGACAGTTAGATGGGAGGCCCAGGAGAAAGGATGTGACCATTTAAAGAGAGACATTAGTGGCTGCAAGTGACTGCCCCCTGAATTTCAATGCCGGCCTCTCATTCAGGCCCTCCATTCAGGTCCGAACTGGCCAAGCCTTCTGGTCATGCTTGAGCAGCATGGCAGAAGTCACCCTATAATCCCCGGTGATGCTGCAGAGCAGTGGACCGTGTGTGACCCTGTCAAACCTCTGCTTCGAGAGCCAGGCCTCGGACGCTAATTTATATATGAGGACGAGGCTGCAGTTTTGAGCCCTTTCTCAAATCAACCACCGAAACACAACTGTCACACGGTGCTGACCATGCTGTAGCCACTAACCCAACCGGAATATTCAGGAAAATAAAAAAATAAAAAAATCATGGCTTTTAGAGGATTATAGTCCAAATCTTAAGAGACTCAATTCAAGCCTTTCTTAATCTCTATGTGGGGATAAGTACCTGGATGACATCATTGATACGCCCGCAGTGAGACGAGGGGGCCTCTCGGTCCCAAAGAGAGAGAGAGAGAGAGGGAGCGAGGGGTGCAGGGAGAGAATGCTTTGGGGCAAAGAAAAAGAAAGAGAAAAAGATGTAGATGGCCTAAGGCTTTTTCCTTCCGTAATCCCCCCTTTACATCCCAGGGTGTCAAAAGAGCCCCATTTCAAGACGGACAGCTGAGAGGTTGAGTAGGTGCCCCAGCCCTCCTTGCGAGGTATTTATTCCATGACAATGAATCACACCCACCTCCTCCTCCTCCTCCTCCTCCCCTCCCCTTCTTACACGACAGCATCCCTCTTCCTCACGGTAGAACAAAAGGCCCGCCTCTGTATCCACTTCAGTCAAGCGGCAGACGGACAGATTTAAGGGGAGTCGGGGAAAAAAAAAAAAAACGTTTCCTTCTTTTCTGGCCCGAGGGGTCCAAAGCTAGCAACCCACCAAAAGAGCCCAGCGGCCTGGTAAATGGGACCTCTCTTCTGTGCTCAAGTGCTTCCAGCCAGCCATGTGGCTTCTCCTCCAGCACTGATAAAGTATTTAAGGAGGATGTGGAAGGAAATGCCACAGGGACGCATGTACAATTGCTTATTTTTAGAAATAGGAAGGTAGCTACAATTCATTTAAAATCCAATTTCACACCTCTGTCCGGCTTATTTTTAGGATTCTATATCAGCCGTTTTCCTTGACGTAGCCACTCACACAACTGTGACGACCCGAGCATCACCCCGGCTATTCCAACATTCAACCTATGAAACATGAAAGTGCAGGGAATAGGCCTGCTCATAAACGACAGGGGGTGTGAGTGGGCCTTGCCAGGACACGGATCAATGACATGGGCCTGAGGACGAGGAGGTTAAAGTGGGCAAGCTGGCGGGAGTTCATTGGCACAGGCACTCCATCAAAAGGCCGGCCGTGGTAAATCTGGCGGGTCTGACACCCACTGAGACACAAGGAGAGGCGGCTGATAGAATTAGCAACTCATTAGCATCCGGGCCCCATCTTCTATCAGCAGCATGTTCATCTGATAAAAGAGAGACGAGGGGAGGGGAGGGGCGGGGCGGGGGGCATGGGAGGGAATTGATGAAAAATGACAAAAAAGGAAGAAAGAGAGAATTATCCAGAATATAGATTTGATGGTGAGTGCGAGGAAGGTAGGAAAAAAAAATTCATCTGATAAAAGAGAGACGAGGGGAGGGGCGGGGCGGGGGGCATGGGAGGGAATTGATGAAAAATGACAAAAAAGGAAGAAAGAGAGAATTATCCAGAATATAGATTTGATGGTGAGTGCGAGGAAGGTAGGAAAAAAAAAGAGGCAGGATATAAATGAGACTGAAATTGAGAGAAGACTTTCAGTGGGTACGGGGGGAGAGAAACAGCGAGGGGCACGACAGTGATAAAGCAGAAATAACTGGATGGAGAATGAGGAAGGACAGAGATGAATGGGAGCAGTAGGAGAGAGAGAGGGAAAGTGACAGAGATGGAGGGAGGGGGTGGAGGGAAGGACATAAAAAAAAAAAAACGAGAGAGACGGAGGAGAGACAGATGAAGGTGGAGGACTGCATGGGCCTGTGTCTGGACTTTGGATGACTAAATATGGTGCGGCCCCCGCGCCGCCGGGCCTGCTGGGAGATTCTTCCAGGGTCTGGTGCTGTCAGATGAACGCGTAGGTTAAACAGAGAGAGAACAGTGACAAGGCTGTTTTAATTCCACTCTGTGTGCACTCGGAAATAGACGCAAGTAGCGCTAACCGTCTGAGAGAGTCCAACAGGCCCGCCCCCCTGGCAGAAAAAAACCTGTTCGTTATTTTAAAAAAAAACAACGTTTGGACTTCTGCTACGTCATCGTTAAAACTGCTAAATGGGAGCCAATTCCACCAAATCTCACGGAATCTATAAGCTGTGCCGGGATGTCAGCGCGGCAGTGGAGCCGGCTGACCTTTGGAATACTAAGAATCCACTTCAGCATTAAAATTCTCTGCTTTCAGCAACGACACTGTGTTTAACAAGCCACAAGTTTTCCCTAAGTGGACGCAGACATTGTCTTTCATTAAATGCGGTTGAAGTAGCAACAGCTGCGGGCTCGGTGTCTCCGTGTCACCGAGGAGGACGGAGAGTACCCCACGCACGCACGCACGCACACACACACAAACATTGTGGGATCTACGGAGGACAGAGGTTTAATATTTTCAGACAGCCAACATGTTGGACATTTGTCATGCAAACACACATTTTATTGATCCAGATTTTTTTTTTTTTTGACTCATATCTATAGGTACTTTTTCTGGGTGATTACAGCTTCCAGTCTGAGTTTTGGATTTTCCAAATTCACCATCCTGTGAACATTTTGACCGCCTATGGCGCCCGTCTTGTTGGAGCTGACCCCTGCACACAAACCACCGTTTGCGGTAGCGAAGCCTCCCCCGAGTGCATAGCTGCTCGGAGTGTGGTGACAAACACAAACTGCGTGGCCAATCCATCACTGCGACATTCCTCTGTGGATTAATGGCAAGGGGAATGTACTTTTGCCGACGTGCACCGAACCCCAGAGGCTACGCTGCCGCAGTGTTAAATAATTTGCCCATTACTTTTATGGGCAGAGTATATGAATGGATGAGAAACTGTGGGGTTTTTAGAGCAAACAGCCCGTGCATAAGGAGTTGCACTTTGCAACAGAGAGCACTTAGGCCATTTGCACTTAGGCCGTTGGAACAGATTCAACGGCTTTAATCAACCAGTGACAGCCCAATTAGGGAAGGTAGATGATGGAGGGCAAAAGGAAGGTGAATTAGATTAAAAGGATGTGGGCGAGGACCAGAGGGAGGGAATGGGGGAGGGTGGGGGGGGGGGGGGGGGGAGGCGGGGTCAGGAGGAGGACAGGGGGGTCCGGGGCGACCGGTGCCCTGCTGGCCTTCCTGCCTGCTGTACGGTAATCCCTGGTGGGGTTATTAGTAGCTGCCCAGAACCATGGAGGACTTTTTTGAATAGGCTAACGACAGGGCCACCTCCGTTCTCATTATCATTACGGAGAGGATCTTTGGATGACTATGAAAGAACCGTGAGAGCGGCATCAAAGTCAGAAACCCCCCCCCCCCCCCTCTACACAGAATGATGCGACAGAGCAGAAAATCATGTTCTATCAATTATGTATCCATGTACTTTTACACTAAACAATGATGGAACAAGTCATTATTGCAATGTCTAACCCGCTGTTCTTGAGCTATATAAAAGCCATATGACAATTGACCAGATCCAGAAACACAAACAGGTTCAGCCCAAATGACAGTCTCTCACACACGCACACACGCACGCACGCACGCACGCACACACCAGATAGGTAAATAAACCGTTCCAGATAAATCAGCATGACGGACAGGCCTCAGGTAACAGGGGTCAGGTATTAGCGGTTTGCATTCCACTTGATGACGGCTGTCTCCGCTGCGGTGGTGACGGCGATCCTGCTGTTTGTCTAAGTGTGTGTGTGTGCGTGTGTGTGTGTGCGTGTGTGGGTGGTGGGATCAGAGCACCTCACTGGCATTCATTAGGGGCCGAGGAGGAGCAGAGAGGCCGGGGGCAGGAGGGGGTCAACTCTCACAGCTGAGGGTGTCATTAGCAGGAGGATCACTGACAAATTTTTAAAGACCCCTCACGTCTGCTGGAAAGCTCTGTGTGGGTCTCTGGAAGAAATGTATCTAAAAATTTTTTTGAAAAATCTCTTTCTTGAGCTTCCATATCAATGTTAAAATGGTTCATCAGCAGTGTGAGGTCAGGTTTAATCTGCTACACCGGATCTAGTTGCTACAGCAGGATTAAGATACCAGCGGTTCATAATGTAAAGACAGGGCAGGAAGATTGAATCAATATCGCAAAACATCTGAATGAAAAGCCCCTTTCAATGTGCCCAACTGACGGTGAGAAATACTGAACGCCCAGACGAGGAATGCAGCAGCTCCTGTGGGCCAGCCCACACGGCTGAACCAGAGTCCGACAGCAGCTCTTTGGATCAACAGAACCTGATCCAGAACCCAACAGGACGGGTGGAAGACCGACAGCGCGAGGCGGGATAGAAGGTCAGGCTGGTTCTCACAGATTCACAGACAGGAAGTCCTGCTAAACCCTCGTCCTTATGTACACACACACACACACACACACACATTAGTAGAAAAGCAGGGGGAAATATGCTGATATTGCATGTTGCGGTGTGTTTTTCCCTGTTTACGACGAGTTCAGTGAAATCAGTGTGAGAGAAACAGGGAGGTGTAAGCAGCAGAAAGTTCTGGGCAACAGTGACTCACCACACTCGGGGTTAATTTATCACAGATCAAGCATGTTTTTTTTGTTTCTTTTTTCTTCGCCATAGTAAATGGGCAAAGAGACGTAATGTGGTGCTGAATATTAGCCAGATTTCTTATAGAATAAATACAAGTAGAACTAACACTTTAAAAAATTACTTTTCAGGTAGTGAACATGTTGAATGGTCTTTTTTTTTTAAATAATGACACAAACTAAAAATGCATATGCCAATACATGCTGGGTGTAAATGATATAGTCTTGTTGTGCGACAAAACGTGTCAAATGCAAAAATCAAAGCAGGGAATTAAACAAGTAGCAGACTCCCAAAAACATATTTCACAAATGAAAAATATAGCCATAAACTCCAGACAGAAGGGGAGGGCAAAGTTGTCATACGACTTGGATTTTTAACTGACAGGGCAATGGACCACAGTTAAAAAAAAAAGAAGAATTATTGCCTCCTGTGTCAAGCCGTGATCTGTTTTCAGAGACCAGAAATATTTCCCAGACATATGCCGTCAAGATGCGCTTGACAAAGGGATGACACCCACGGCCGCGCACCGCCGTCCAGAGCCGGATTCCTTTTTTTGAAGTTTGTTCGCGGGTGAAGGCCATGCGGTGGGGTTACAGAGACCATAAAAGACACGCAAGGTTAAACTTCCCAAAGTGTGCCGTTTTCAGCACGTGTGGGCGAACTTCCTTGATTGAACGTTTCCCACGGACCTGAGCACAACCCCGACCGCAGCTCTGCAGCAGTGTGGCGGGACGCCGATGGCCTGGGTGAGGCGGGCGAGGTGTGCCTGGGTACGAGAGGAAGTGGCTCGTTTGGAATGATTTTAAGGAGAAGAGGTGAGCACTCCTTCAAAGCCCTTTGAAGGCTGGCTGCGGTAGGCAGGGCCGCGGTTTTCCCAAAAAGCCCCCCTAACAGGAAAACGGTCGTTGTTTTTTTGTTTTTTTTCCATTGCACAAGAGAAACCTCTACCCCAAAAGCCAAAAGCAAAGACCTGCTTTGAACTCACAGGGGGGAAAAAAATAAACGAAAAATTATTTTATTAAGTGCATGGAATACTCGCGTGGTTAAGTACATTACTTTTAACACACTCTCTCACACACACACACACACACACACACACACACACACACACACACACACACACACACACACACACACACACACACACACACACACACACACACACACACACACACACACACACACACACACACACACACACACACACACACACACACACACACACACACACAGACCTAGCTGACGGACAAACACACCCATTCACAATATGTGTCCTCCATCCCACATGCAGACACATTGTAAAGGATGCCAAAGCTTGTGACTCATTAGACAACTTCCTTTCCCCTCTTTCCTAATTACTCTCGCCCCCCCATCTCCCACGCATTCGCTCTTTACACCAATGTTGGCACACAACTGGTGACCTTTGCCGAGAGGTCAGACGTCAGTGTTCTCTTCAAAGGAAACCGGTAAATATGCTTTTGATCCATCTAGAATATACAGCAAAACATAGAAGTATGTTGCGATTGAATGACTTCTATCGACCGGCATCATTCCTCTGTGCCTTCCAAAGCCGTAAATAAATCTGTTTTACTATGTGACAACATATGGTTACGGTTTGGTTAGGTTTAGGCACATCACAAGGCTTTGTGATGCGTTAGGGAATGATCATGGTTTGGGTTAAAATAAGCACTTTGTAAAAGGGGAAGACAAACGTCATCATGGCTACAATAATAAACACGTGGTTAAGGTTGTAGGGCACAGTCACCGTCAGACTTTTTTTTAAAATGTGGACTGTTGGTTTTGAAATGAGACACAAACTGAAATCTCCCATGCTAAATGACAAAAGGTTATGTTGACGGAGCGGCGCTTTTCGCCGGACACGGGGTTAGTATGCTAGCGAAGAGCTGGTCCCACTTTATGGCTGCGACCTGCTATTTTAACAGCGTGTAGCTTTGCCCTCAGTGCTCACGTCCCATTAAACTGTCAGCGAGAGCGACGGATGAGCTAGCAGCTAACGTAAATGCTTGTCATAGCTCCGGGAAAGCCAAACGTGCATCCAGTCCAGGCTGAATGCGTAAACAACAGACCGAAAGTAAACACACGTATTGCCTTCGGAGAGATAATCTGTTGGCCAAATCACGCCTGAGACCACCGCGGTCACACCAACACAGGGGGACATCAACCATGTGCAACCAGATAGTCAGATAGGCAAGGAGTGGGCACAGAAACACACATGTGGACCTCACACACACACACACACACACACTAACCCCTCTGCATCTGGAGGAAATATGTGCGGGTGACACATGCAGGCCTGGCAGGGTGTGAGGAGACGCAGGATGAAGCATGCGAGCGTTTGCCCCTGGAACGTCTTCCCCCAGTGACAGACATCTTGGGTGTCACGCCGACGAATGACAGGTATTTTTTTATTTATTTATTTTTTAAACAGGAAAGGTTAGCACAGGCGCACACTTTTTCCACACAGCTCCTTCGTGGCGAGACAGCATTTCAACGTCTCTCATTCGTCTCTCTCAGGCAGAGGAGGAGGAATGTGTGAACATGTTAGTGGGAGACACGGGTGCTTCATCACACCACATCAATCTCCAGGTCTAAATTGACAGTCATGCCGGGGCTGAAACTCAGGAAGAAAAAACAAAACCAAAACAAGGACGATTGTTTACGCCCAACCGAAAAAAAAACAAAAAACAGACAAAAATAAAGAGGCTGAGCAATTCTTTGCTCCATCAAACTGTTAAGAGGCCATAGAAGTCAAAATATATACGAGATATGTTGACTCGAGCCAAGGGTCCTGAGAAATCCTGCTTTTCAACACAGATGAAAGTGATCTACCTGTACGTTTTCTGCAGCTTTCCACAACTCCATTTCCAATCACTCCTCTGGGGTTCATAAATACCACATGCATACACACACAGACCCATACTCCCCACAGGAGCCAAAAAAAAAAAAAAATCTGCGCTGTGTTGCTTTGGATTAGCTTCCACATCATGTGCCTTCATCAGCTCCCGGCTCTACCTCCCCTCAGTCTGTTACCCATGGAAGCGGAGGGTGTGATGCAATTAAATAACGATGATTAATTTGCACAAACAAGGGAAGCCGTGGCTGCGCTCCAGACCAACTGCACCTCGCTTCACGGCACACATTCTACTCCCGACCTTTGCGGCAGCTTAAAACCCCCGCGTTGGAAATTCTCCCTGACCTCACAGTGAGGCTTCGGAGGCCTTCTTCGTGGACTGATTCCAGTCATTTGCGGTGAGAGTGAGAAGTAGGTCAAGTGGCTGACACTGTTTCACTGTGCAAGAGGGGCATACTCCAGGTCTAGTGGAGCAGTTAAGATAAGCATTCTGTATGGGACTTTCACATCCAGGCTTGCCGCTGCCCGAGAATGGGGAGTAAATGATCTTACGGAAGGTGGAGTTCATTTTGCACTTCATTACCACGGTTTCCTGTCACACCTTGCCAACGCTGGACTGCAATGGCAAAGCAGAGCCACTGTGTTCCTCAACAAACCACACAGAAGACGCGGCGTCCGACGGCCATACTCGACATTGTTCTCTCTTTAAACCCAAGTTGCTTTTGCACATCGCTCTTGACAGATGGGGGTCGCACGGCGCTGCAATTCAACAGGAGTAAACTGCGATGCTTCGAGTTTCACAGACACGCTTCGCAGTACGCATGTGGTGGCGTCAAAGCGAAAAGGGAAAATATTAGAAGTGACAAAACGCATTGGGAGAGTTGGCGAGGGCAGCGCCGAGGAAAACGGGAACCGAGAAGCGCGCTGCTTGCTTTGGCATCCGCATTTGGCTCCGAATCCAAGTCACTATTAAAACTCACTGGCTCCGTGTAGTCCACCTCCAGTACCTGGTATTAAATCGACTGGCGCCGTTTTTGGTGTCCTTTTTGTGGCGACCCAGGAGCCAGTTGTAAACCGAAGAGGTTGACACCTGTCTGTCGTGTTCGCTCGCCTCTGATCCAATGCGTCCCCGCCATTCACCTACACACGACCCCAGCCTCTAATAAGGTAATGATAGTCATTGCTTTCATTTAAGGCAAATGGCAGGTTAAAGGACAGCCTGTCACAACAAGCGCTGCGAGTCATTCACTTCTGGTCCGAGAGAACAAGTCGTGCGTAAAATTGAAATCTGCTCTGCGCAAAAAAAAAAAAAAAAACACGATTGTGCAATAAACAGAATTAAACAGGCATTCCGCAAATGATTAACTTACCCAAGTGTCAAATCAATATCGCTGTCTCTGAGTCCCATGAGAGACGCACACCAATTAGCCGTCAGGTTGCCTTCCGTCAGAAATGACCCGATGCGAGAGAAAGAAAAAAAGTGTCTTATCTTTCACACTCGCTTCGTTGGAATGTTTAAAGACAAAAGAAATGACTGACACATCGCGGGGACACCAGGAGGAGATGATCCAGTGCGTCCCTTCGCGCACCAAGCTCGAACTAACTGAGAACCGTCCAGTACATCCATAGGTTGTAAAGCGAGTCCGGGGCAGGCTACTCCCCATTAAAATGAAACCCAGATTTCTCCAACCATGTGTGTGTGAGAGGGAGAGAGAGAGCGCGCGCGAGAGAGAGAGCGAGAGAGAGAGAATGAAGAGAGAGAGGGAAGGGAGTGAGAGAGGAAGAGAGGGCGGGGGTCTTATTAGTCTAAAAGACCTTCGTGTTTTTTTAATTTCACCTGTAATTTGGTGATGCGCACAAAACCTAGACGAGTATCTAAAATTACGCGCCAACCAAAAAAGAATGAATACATTTGTGACCAAACTGTTACTCGGTCCAAGATTTTTTATTTCCTCTCCTGCAAACAACACAACTGCTCTCACTTTTACAAAAGATACCTCCGCAGCTTTACGCACTGGTCGTTATTGTGCTGCCCCGTGGCTCGCTGGGCTCATGGGCAGACATATGGAGGTCGTAATGAGAACGCAACGCTGAACCTGTTGAGGGTGAGAGGGCCCTCGCGGGGCCCCGGGGCCCACAGAAACAAGAGGCAGATGCATACTGTTATAACGTATTAATCCTAATAATAGTGCAACACATGTTGGATTTATTAGCGCACGGCTGTGCGTAATGGCACCAAAAATGCGAAAACGATTTGATGGTTTTATTGATATCTAATGATAAAAGTAGAATAGAGTTCAATAAATCACGGTATTGGCTCATCGTAGCATTGTGAACATGGAGAAAGGTGGAGGGTGGAGGGAAAGAGAGAGAGAGGGTGGTTTGGCACAGAAAATTGTTGCCCTACTCTCTCGGCCATTAAGAGATTAAGTCATTAAATGTATTCATATGGCTTTATGTTCCTCTCTGACTGTGTTGCTTTAAGAGAAACATCTAATTGTGGTTTCTCACGACGGTTGCTGTCATAAAGAACCTTTATCTGGGGGGGGGGGGGGGGTAAGGGCGTCGCACGAGCTCACTAAACAGTGACTTCAGACTTAAAACATCTGATTAAACTATGGTCCGAATAACATCAACACTGACGTGTATCAAAAAAAAACTGTCAACGCACACGAGTTGTGACTTTTGTTGGAGGCAATAATTTTTGCTTGGCCTGCTACAGCTCTCTGCCAGTCACTCCTGAGCTACTTATTTTGTAAATGTACAGAAAAACACATGTTAGACCTGTAAAACCCAGCCCAGCAGAACCGTGAGGACAGCCACGACCCGTTTTTATAATTCCCGTTAATTTATAGGCCATAGCCCGCGTGTCGGTGCGCGTGTGTATGTGTTATTGCAGGTGCAGACTGCCTACTGCATGGAGGGTCATTATTCCGGGCATCACGGCCGATCAAATACCGAGCACCTCCTGGCTCCGCTGTAAGCTGATCAACATTCCTCCTGTGTTTGTGGAACCATCCACTGGGGGAGACGGCCCGGCTCGGCCCGGCTCGGCTCGGCCGCGGACCGAGCCTCGGAGCCTTTATTCCAATTGCCCCATTCATCTCAAACAATGCCGTTTAAACACACGGATAACTGAGAATCAGGGACGATCACCCCTAATGTGGCGCATGTCTGCGCGCATGCGTGTGAGAGACACCTATATAAGAGCACACCTGCAGCCAAATGCCTTCTAGTGAACGACGTCAGCAGAATGGGACCAAATCAATAAATACAAATGACAATGGATTTAAATAAAACTCCGTTTTAGCTCAATATGCAATAAAGTGGAAATAAAGCATGAGTGATGACAAAATAGTTTAATTCAATTATTATTGAATCTGTCCATCTCTGCACATTTATCTGCCTTCGTGTGTATTTATCGTTATTATATGCCCAATCGCTTTATTCTTCTTTCATTGTTTCATCTCTTATTTCAAATGATTTCCTGGAGTCAATCAGAATCTAAAATAACCCTTTTCACCCGCCTACAAGACGTCTGCGTTAGTTTTATAATGGTGTTCATTGTTCTGCTCCAATTTCTTCCCCCCCGATCTTCCACATTCTTTATTTTTATTCTCATTTGAAATTCCTTGTGGAATTTAGACCCACTTTTGCGATTTGCTTCTCTGCTTTCAATTAAAAGGTCCCGGTTATAACCGACACAACACGAGAGGGCAGTAAATAGAGAAATGAAATCATATCAACAGTCTTTCTATAATTTGGTCCAGCAAAGTTCCTTGGACTAGGACATAACGTTGTAACTCAAAAAAAACAAAACACAACAACACACTGTCAGCTTTAACATTCCACTCCACTCTCACACACTGTGACACCAGGTCCATGTCCATACATTCTTTCTTCTTCTTTTTTCCCGCCCCTGAGGGCCAACACTGACACACCTCTGCGAAATTAAGACCCTCCGCCGGCAAAGCACTAATCTAGGTAGATTATCACACCGATTGCAAATGGCAGAGATTAGACTGCGTTCAGATTGAAAGGAAGCCAGAGTGCACACTCACTTGCTGTCAGGGGCTCTCTCTGTTGCACTTGGATGTGTCTCCTGGTGCTGCCTCAGTGGTCCGTTAGTTCAAAGCCCGGGGCTGGGTTCCCTGCGGCGGACACCCCGGAGAAAAATGTCAGCCACCGGCTTGTTCCTCGCTTCTTCTCCCCCCAATTTTTTTTTTCTTTTTGGCATCCCTGCTTCTTTAGACGCTCACCTCGTCCGGAGGGAACCCCCACCCCTCCGGCTGGTTTACAACGGGGGAACACTTCCCTCTCGTGGCGAAAATACTGCAAAGCTCCATCCCCACGGAGCCACTCGATTTTAATCCACACGGTGTTAGTCCAGACCAAAGGTACGTCTAAAATAAATGAAAAAAAAAAAAAGGAAAAAAAGAAAAGAAAACACATACGACGAATTCTACCTTTGTTTCATCGAATCGACCTTTCCTCGAAGCAGCAGCTGTTACTAATTACACTAATCATGTCCCGTTCCATTTAGTTATCCCAGCCAGCACCCACAAACGAGCCGTGAGACTCAAACCCGTGAATGGAATGCAGCCATGCTTTTCGTCATTCGTGGCACCTGCGTTTGACGTGTCACCATATTTGCAGTAAAAAATGTTGTTGTTGTCATAAAATGGTGGTTCATAAATGGTTGAAGTCCATATAGAGTATATTTTGTGTTAAAAAAAAAAAAGACAATCAAATAAAATATTGACTCACAATTGATGTTGACAGATATGTTAACTATTGCCGGAAACGTTTTTTTAATTACTTTTACTAAAGAGATCACATCAGCCTATTGTACACTACTACGATAACGTTAAAAACAATTTAAATCAGTTCTACCAGTAACGTATTGTGTGACCAGCAGTAGAAATCACACTAATAATTAAAATGATTATCCATATTGTGCCATTGGGACATTAGCATTGAATCTAATCTATTCTAATCTAATCTAATCTAATCTAATCTAATCTATGGCACACACAATATTTAATTCAGACAACATTTGCGGACATCATTTCTCATAATCGACTTCACTGAACGGGCAAGGGGATCAAAATTGATTGCGCAGGCCGAAAAATCCATGTCTCACGGTGGCCCACGTGGCCTGACATTTGAGCCGTTCTTTCAGAGGTACTGCAGACTCCTGCTGATGCCCTTCAGCTCACCACTGAAAAAAAACCCTGTGTCACTGTAGGGAAATGTGGAACGTGCTGCATATACCCATATGCCCCCAGAGAAGTGGGCCAAACACAGGGGGCACGCTGGAAACCAACCGACTGATAATGAATTGCTGCTGGCGATAACCCCGCAGAGAATGGATGTGTAGATGTGGATTGGGGGCAGGTTAGAAAGAGAGGCATGGCAGGGTCTAGGGTGGAAAATGGAAAAAGGAGGCCAAAAGAAAGAAAGGAAGAAGGAGTGTGTGTGTGTGTGAGAGAGAGAGAGCACCGAGGGCACTTCAAACGACAGAGGTCTCTGTAAAAATAAACAGCTCGAGCCCTTCTCAGCACACCCCCTGTTTATAGCGACAGCCGCTCGGGGAACTCCGCCTGTTTACTTTCCCTCTGCCGACTCATCTCAAGTCAAGACGGCATGTTGGCGTTATTGTATACATCCTCTCACACACTCACTCATCCACAGCTCAGCTGCCACTCCACTTCAAAGACGCGGGGCCTGAGTGGGAACGGAAGAGATATTAACGGCTATCATGCCAGCACGTCCTTGTGCAGTGCATGCGTGTTTGTGTGCGTGCGTGAAAGCCTGTGTACGTGCGCAGGCCTACAGTGACACGCACGCGCACAACTACACACACACCCACTTCTGGTGTGTGCGGTATCAACATGTCAACATTAAGGAAAGAGAGCTATCAATAGCTCTTCTGCCAGTATTATGGTCCCATCCATCATTTTGACATCACCCCACTGAAGGTGGTCTCTTCCCAGCTCGCACTGATGACTCAACCGCAGAGAGTTTTTAAATGAGGATACCTTGAGGCCACAGCTTGGAATCGGCTGTAACCCAATCTGCACTCCTGAAGACTCAGAGGATGTGTGCTGGCCTCAGTTTGTACATGTGGGGGGGATACTATTGACTCGCTCTGAGATTATTTTTGGGTTCGCTGCTTACATTTGACAGCAGGGACTGTCCAAGATGATGGGGGTTGGGGAGGGGGGGTCGGGGGGGGGTCGACTTTCCCATGTCGGTTCGTGGTGCATGTGTGATTAACCCACAGAGAAAAAACGAAGTGCATGGAAGTGTGTGTGTGTGTGTGTGTGCGTGCGCGTGCGTGCGTGTTCTCACATACATGTATGCATGTTGGCGCATTGAGAAGGGGGTTCAGGTAACTCTCTGGTGGTATTTGGGCCCTTCATTTGTGTGGAATCCAGCATCATTATCCCAAAGTGTTGCCAGCTGGAAGTGCTTGGGAGTTCCCATTTGAACTCGATGTGTGTTCTGAAGATGCAGAGAGAACAAGAGATTCGAAAAACACTAATGAAAGCTCACGTTCTGGTTCTCATTCCGCCTCGACATTCATAAGCAGCCGAATCTGGCACTGTCTTGCCGATTAGCTAATAAATTGTGCGGCCACAACAATGCCACCCAGGGCTACAAGGCTGCTTCGTGAATTAGTCGTAATCCAGAGAGCTGGAAGTGGATGATGGAGGAGGTTCAAGCGCTCTGATAGTAAATAGGACCAAGTTAATCTGTAATCAATTAGAAGAAAACTGGAAATGTTTCAGTATTCCGTATTCCTCCCTGCATTGTCTCAGTTAATCAGAATCAAAAATGGCAATTATTCCTAACCGCAGCATGCCAGCACTGTCATTTGGAGCATTACATTATTCTCTTTTTTTGCATCAAGCTGGAAGTAGGCAAACTGTTCTCAAGGTGATCTGACCTGCATCACCCCGTCATTTAAAATCCCATATAATCACTGATCAATGGCCCTGGTTTGGAAGCATCGCCACATGAGAGGACAATATCGTTCAGCCACTAGGTGGCAGTGTCGGTCCAATTTGACACCTCCCTACACCTGTTGCAGTGTTTGCCAAACAGGTCATATTGGGATTTAGCACATGATCAAGATCAAGGAGCACGCAGCAAGTCGGAGTCTTCAAAACTTACAACAGGCTCAAACTGGTCCACGCTGGACTGCCGTCTCTCTCCTCGATACAGGACTCTGCAGGGGTGCATCCTTGAGGACACAAATCCAAATATTTTTGTCATTAGAAATACCTGGAAAAATGACCAATGAATAACCCCTTATATATATTTACCTAAAGTGTGCTCTCCAGTGGAGGATGTTCCCTCTAGGTTCAAGTCTCAAGTACCTATGGGGAAAAAGTATGTTTTGGGTCAGGTTCATTGATCAGTTTCCCGTGGTCACAAAAGGGGATTTACCTTCAGTACAGTTGGCATAAGCTGAAGATAGCCTTGTAATTACAATGCAATTCAAAACCAGCTTTCAAAAGGAAGTTTCTTCTCTCCGGACGAATAAAACGGAATGGACACGATGGCCAGTGGGACACAGGCCTTTCTCTCTGGAAAAAATGAAAAGGTCTGTTACGAGAAACCGGGACTGGATCCTAATGTTGTTTGACAATGTTTCTGGCCTTTTTGTTCCAGGGGATCGATGCAGCGTTATGGTTTGATTTCATTCAATTACGCCCAACGAGAGCGCACGGCGCGTTCGGGGCACTAATAAGGTTTCGGGTATACCGCTATGGGAAATTCACTTGACAATTGTCCAGCCAATTACCATAGTATTGCATTGTCTGGTTCAGTGTGGTCTCTTTCGGTGTAACATGAACCAATCCTAAATGAGACTAAATGCCCTCTGATTCAAACAAGTTCATAGCGGTGTTCCCAGGGGGTCAACCCTTGTGCACTTTGAGCTGAAAAGCATCCCATTTGGCTCTCGCTTTACATTCAGATCCTATTGACAAGTGCACGCAGGCAGGCATGCAACAACACACCCACACACACACACACACTCTCACACACGCACTCTCTCTCTCTCGCACACACACACACACACACACAGAAACCTGTCCCCTTTGAGTCTAAACCTTCTATAGCCATATATGTCCATTCCCTAATTGGCGGTTCTTCTTTCAAAGGAGTGATTATGTGTGTATGTGTTTAGAGGCGTCCCCTCAGTGCGACGCTTGATTCAGTCCATCTCCAGTGCCAGAGGGGACAAAAGAGACACCCGCTCCTCTGCTCAGGCCGAGGGGCCGTTGACACCAATAAATCCCCCCATCCACTTCCTCCCCGGTGTGTTGGGGTTATGTCAGGAATGTCCTGGGTCCTATTGTCCCCCGGTGCTCTGTTTTTGGTAACCCATCACCAAGCATTCTCTGCTGTTCACAGTGCGTCCTCCCTCCCCCTTACACACACACACACACACCCGCGCGCACACACACACACATACGTGAACACATGCACACACGCATGTCCACACCCCCCTGGGCCGTGTGTCCCCTGGTCCCTCACTCTGAATAGACCACCTCGGCTGAATGCGACAGACAGCCAGGCGTCAGGACATCAGGTTCAGCAGCCCGAGTCGCGCGCGGCGGAGAAAATAAAGCCAGTTATTTTCACCTGTTTGCTTCCCCTCGCGCTCTTTGTCTAAAGGGAGGAAGAAAATAAAACAATGGGCCAAGTGTTTTAGACTCCACTCCCAATGCCTATTCTGCCCTTTCAGGGGGGATCGAGTACACTGCCCCCTTCATCCCTTTTATGGTGATCGGTATAAAAGGAAACATTAATTCGATACTCTGGCGCTGTTATTGTGCAATGGGTGCACAACGCAAGCGCGCGCTGAAGTGCACTTCACTTATTTAATTACGCCCGATATCGCGCCTCTCGCAGCCAGCCACCTCACCAACATCGGTCTAAACAAGATCAAGATGAACCTCATTGACTAATTTCACATTCGAAACCAAAACACACAATCACGCGGTCAAAATGGAGTAAAGTGGCGCTATCTGGCACATAAAAAAGACCTTATAATCACCGTCCATAACATTCCCGGGGGGCGAAATCATGGCGATCTTTCTTAAATGAGGGTTTTTTACATCTCTCAGCAACCAACAAATGACCCAGCATGCACACTGCCACATTCAAGCCCTGCACTAAAACCGGGTGCCATTAAACCATGTTAAACTCTCCTCTCTTTTGCCCTCGGGAGTCGGGACGGTCCATTAAACGTTCCTCATCTCTTTGGCAGATGTGACTCAGAAGGGGTTATCGGTCATCAGAAATCCTGCCCGGACTGTTTTCATCTCTATAATCGGTTTAATCTAAGCGACCTTTATCGTCTCCCTCCATCTCCTTCCCGCTCTCGCACGCACGCGCGCGCACGCACACACGCGCGCGCGCACAAAAACGTGGTCACACATAACTGCACACACATTCACAAATCTCTTTGGTTGCCACATGTCACACACTAACAACCATTCAAGACATCATGTGTCCATTCATTGCGATCCCTTCGTGCATTCATTCAGCCTCTCATAGCACACATACTCTTCTCCCCCTGGCCTTATTTTTAGCTTCATCCGATCCATTCACAGAGGAGGTAACATCACATTCTGAAGTCGCTGCTTCCTCGTGTCACCTGGCTGCACCAGAGCACACACTTCTGCCCAAACCCCAAATACCAGAGGTTTGATTTGTTGCTCGGTGGGAGCAATGTATGTTTTCTGCACGTGTGTGTGCGTGCGCGCGCGCGAGGGACCGAGAGGGAGTAGGTGGGTTGTACACATGTTACGAAGCGAGGCGCCATTGCGGCCTAAAAAACTATTAGGCTCTGTAAATACACACTGTGGCGAAAGTAAACATTCTCAGCATGCCATCTAGGCGCACAGAGGGGTACTGGGAGACAGCCGCCGGACAGGCTGTGAGGGGGAGGTGTGTGTGTGTGCGTGCGCGTGCGTGTGCCTGTGTGCGTGTAGGCAGTACAGCCGCAATCAGTGAGCTGAGAGGAGATGGTTATGGAAAATAGAAATTTTACTTGGGGGGAAAACTCAAGTGTGTGTGTGTGTGTGTGTGTGTATAATCGAGCCAATCAAGATCATGTTGAGTAGTGGAGTAAACAACTTAAAGCCAGTTTACCTGTGTGTGTTGTTATGACGACCAGGGACCAATTACGTGTCAGGAGCACTCTGGGAACACCTTGTGCTTGTGTGGGCTGGTGATGAGCGCTGTCAAGCGCTTATGTCTATCTTGGTGGGTGTTAGAGAAAGAAGGGGAAAAGGTGTGTTTGGGGCATTTTGTGCTGTGTGTTCTTTCTGTGTTTTACACATGTTGGGAATGGGAATGTGTGTCCCATTTGACATTTGACAGTCAATTTAGTCTCATTTTATGATGAAGTCATTTGTGGTCAATGGCAGATTTGTAACCATGTATTTTTAGACTCCGGTCTTTCACAATTCACCGAGTACGACTGTGGCATGTACGTTGTGGCAGACGCTGCAACGGGGCAGGCAAACTAGGCAATTGCCTAGGGCCCCGGGCCAGAAAGGGGGCCCCCAAAAGAGGGCTGTTTACATTGGTCCACAGCAACAACAACCTGAAACCCCCTTGAATGTCTTGCCAGGTAGAAGTCACTGCAAGGACACGTCGGGAGCCCCCTTATTGGGGGCCCCATGCTACTTTCGCTGTACAAAAGTTTCCGTTTCGTTTTTTTTTATTTTTTTAGGCATGTACCAGACATGGTCCACAAACTTTGATGCATGTTTCCCAACTGGTATGGAGAAAACATGAAAACATGTAAAATTAGCCACTTCTAAATGGGACAAAACACAAGCATTGATGCAAAGGGAACTATTTTCTGATTTTGAGACCCATGCCCGCAATGGGAGAAAGCACAAGTAACCATGGAAACAGGGCTCAGAATATGCACCATTCCCAGCCCTGCGAGTGCCACGCCACCCACAGCTCTATTTTTAGGCCTCACTTTGGGCTTACAATATCTATTACATCTAACAAGAGTTAAACTGAGTAATCGGCAAGCATGACTACGGAAATGTGACGCTGACACTCCGTGTCTGATTAAAAGGGAAGCAGCAGATGAGCGTGTACAGTAGGGCAACATGGCTATTTTTCGCAGGCTTTTGCCTGATGTGAATGGGAGACACAATTGGCATTAAATGAATCAGAAGAAAGACACTTCGCTAATTGCCACATGCAAATAGCTGGCAGGAGGAGAAAGCGAAAAAAAAAAAAAAGGGGCACATTGAGAAATGTCTTAAGAGATTATGATTTCAAACCTGAGGGAAGGTGCCTGAAAATGAAAGGCAAGCTCAACTCTGGCCTTTCCTCAGGAAAGACCTGCGCGGCTTCACAAGCTGCTCCTCACGCTCCCTGGATTTCCAGCACATTTCCAGCCAGACTTTCCCATGAGACAAATAATCCCTAAAACAAACTGTAATCCAGTGTTGAGCAAGTCGCAGTACAGTCATGTGGTCCTGTAAATGAGGGATGCACTCGTGACTCTCTGGTCATAAATGGCGCTTGGTGTGGATAATGGGCGTTTGATTTCGATCACCTGTTACTTGACAACACTCACCTGTTGTTTGGACGAAAGATGGCCGCCGTGTTGATGTTTTGGCAAGTTATGGATACTGGGGCCGCTCCTGCAGACTCCAGGTCAGGTTTGTCAGCGCTCGCAGTGGTGGACGGTTCAGATCTGGATGATTTTGGTCTCCAGGCACTGGAAGCGTCCTCAAAGATCTCAGACACACACACAAAAATTAAAAAAAAACAAAAAAAAACAGAGATATGAATCTCAGCCATAACCCCGGTGAGAGAGGACCAGAAGTGGGTGGGTTTTGTGTGGCGCAGAGAGGGAACGATCAACTGTGGACCACCAGGAAGACTGAAATGGATCCGCAATAACACACACACTATCAGTGAACAAATACAACACACACAAAAGTCACAGTCATTTAGATACATTTCTTGCTCCTTAAATAATAAGAACAAATGCTTGACAGTCTGACACGCACACACACACACACATTTCCAGACACCACAAGCTGGGGCTGGTGGTCTGGCCGGGTATCATCTGTGGTGACTCCATTTGTGTGTGTGAGCGCGTGTGTGTGTGTGTGTGTGTGCCTCCCTCCCCCTCAGTGCTCCATCTAATACCCTGTCATCATCAATAACCTCAGTAGTGCTGACTCATTGGCTTTTACAACCATGGGGTTTGGGCCTTACTTACAGCCACAGACCCTTGTCTCCATCTCTGTCTGTCAGCCCGCTGCACACACACCAGAGATGTGCATGTGTGTGTGTGTGTGTGTGTGCGGGCCTGAGGCCGATTGTGCTCATGCACGCCAAAAGCATACCCGTACACCTAGACACTCCTTCTCCAGCGCGGTGGTGTCCGCACAGGTGTGGCGGTGACTTTCACAGGTGCCACCACAGGGTCTTTACCACCCACCTGCTAATGTACCCCAATCATTCCCGGCGGCCACGCCATCCATCATAATAATTGACTCTCATCAGGAGGGGCATCAATGACTCCTCCCCCTTCCTTTCAGCCCGCCATCCCTGTCCTAATTGTCTCCAGGCATGTGTTCAATTCCCCTTACAGGCAGTAAGCATGTGCTTTATCCCATATTCACACAGGGGTGTATGCGGGGTCACTGCAGCCAGCTTCATCAGAGGTCCACGATGATGAATGTGGAGACAGGCGGTGTCAGACAATAATGATGCCGAGCGCCTGACGGGGTAAATGCCCCCACTCGCTTGACATTTTTTTATGGGCCGTGTATGAATGCTGGCTGTCCTGGTGTGTCAACGCTTCCCATGTGGCACTCTGATGGCGTTGATGGGGAGACTTCTAATTTATCCGGGAATAACATGTCCGTCAAAGGTTTGTCTGCGGCCACCGGGGGTGTAAATGTACCTCGAGGAGATGTTGTGATGAAGTTTTGTGATTTTTCTTTCAGAAATGAATGTAAAGACTTCATGAATGGTGTGAAGAAGTAACATAGTCACCCTCGGAGTTTTGCATAAAGTGAAGACAGGAGTCTCTGACAGTTGCTCATTTGAGGATTGGCATTTTTCCCTGTGTCTAAGAAAAATACCCACATGGTCCGCATTTAACTTGCGACCGTGTTAGAGGCTTCTATATTAACTCTGTATTCAAAAGGTTTCTATTTCTATGGTGGGATTAATTTAGTGGATTTATGGATGGGGCAGGATTTTGAACAAACACCCAAGGTTAGAAGAAGTGAGAGCTAATCAAAACCGACAACACCTTCAGGGCTGTGAGGATATACACGTCAACATGTGCCCTGGCCACATGTATCTCTTGTTTAAATTGATTTAAACTCAAAAAGGTGACTGTTTTATACTCTATTTAATGTGTGCACTTCTGTGAAGTTGCCGGTTAATTTCGTAATATCCGCTCTCAGCGAGGAGCCGATAAGGATTTGGTGAAACCTGTGTACAAAGTTGAAATTGGGGTATTTCTACTTGGCCGAAAGATATCTATTAATCAGCTTTTGCTCAGGACCCCCTGGAGTCCGCCGAAGGGCGACCTGGAGGTCCCCGGACCCCACTTTGAGGAGCAAACATCTGAGTGGCTGGCAGGGTCTGCTTCTGAAAGGTGCACACCTAACTGGCTGGAGCCAGGGCGGCGTATTGCCTTTCACACGCTTCTAAAATACTCTCCGGGCAGAGCCTGAAAGGGTTACTGTTTCCCAAAGTGCCTCATTCTGCGCAGTCGAGAGGGGGCGGCTGAGTGGCGCCGTCGAGTCAGAGACGCAGTTTCTAAAAACCCCGAGACATCATCAAGAAAGAAGCTGACAGTAAGGAAAGCAGCCCCCCCTCCCCTCCTCCTCCTCCTCCTCCCCCTCCTCCTCCTCCTCCTCCTCCTCCGCCTTCTCCTCCTCCTCGCCTGCTGGCATGCTGCCCTCCTCCTCCTCCGCTCACCAAATCCCCTCAGCGGTTCTGTCACAATAACCGGGCGGCAAGTGTCAAATCCAAACTCTGGCCGCAACAACACAAATCACTTTTACGCACACAAGATGCGCTCAGTGGAAACACTGCACAAGCCGCTTTGAGCGTTCAGACATTTGCTCATGGCTCTGTTTAAGTAGTTGATTGTGCTAGAAGAAGGAGAAAAACAAGTAGATAAATATATATATATATATATATATATATAAACACTATAAAAGCCCCCACTTACAGAAAATGACTCATTTGACTTTGATTTCACGGGACTTCATTTCCCTCTGCGAGTCTCCGGCGCGTTTAATTGGCCATATCTCTTTAACTCGCAGACAGCAGCTCTCCAATTAATAGTCTGCTAACGTCAAAAAACAGTTGACCATTGTTTTATGGGCTTTGTGTCTTTCTCTCTCTTTCTCTCGCTCTCTCTCTCTCTCTCTCTCTCTCACTCACTCCAGGGCGGTCAGACTTGAATCGGCGCCGGTCTGCTCCAGTCCACCTCTATACAAATACCTCAGTGGAACTTGTGTGGAGCTTCCAGAGAAGCACAGACCCCAGACGCCCCTGCAGCCCTCGCGCGTACGCGCCGGTCATTTCATCATCCGCCACTGTTTGAAAAGTCTGCATCATATTTTAGCCATTGTGTTAACACCTCGGAGCCCTGAAAGGAGCGTGTGTGCGTGTGTGTGTGTGAGAGTGCAGAGGAGGGTGGGTGTGTGTGTGTGTGTGTGTGTGTTTGGGGGCGGGGGGTGAAGCTCTCCCTGGCTGAGACAAATGAATGCCAGTTCTGTGGAGGCGCTTGAGGTATGTGTTGCGCATTACGCAGCGTAGTAAATCAGGCCTTTCCAAAATCACTGTGACGGCGTGTGGAGCATCGGGCTCCTCGGACTTACTGTGCAGTCAGTGGCTTCTTTCCACTCCAGAGCCCACGCTGCAAGAAATGTCAGTCCGCCATCGTCTCAAACTTTATTCTGCATAAAAACGTGGCTCCATTTCACTTGTTTCCCCCGTCAAGAAAAACTTATGCAATGCTTTTTTTTTTTTTTTTTTTTGCCTCTCTCACCCAAACCACACTGCAGTGACACTGATGAATAGAGAACCTTGCTGGAAGCGAGTGAGATGGTCATAACCATGTGCAGACTTCTCTTAACCAGGAAAGATATCACTGACTACATCAAACAACGTGTTCAGACTTTTCTTTTCTTCTTTTTTTTTTTACAGTGCACACGCCCCCCTGATATAGACACTCGTAAGCAACTTGGCTTGAGACTAATACATGTTGAAAAGATAGACTTTATTGCTAAAACGTGTAACCATAACATGTACACTGATATGTTTTACTTTTTTATTTTTTTTTGTCATTTTTAGAAATATTCAAGTAGACATCTCCCATATTTTTTTCTGGTATACTCTGCTATTCTCTGTCCTTATGCTCTATACTCACAATCGTTAAAATAATAAATAAAACGTACAGATTTGTTTATTTCTACAATACTATGTATTCCAAAAAAAAGCTGAGTTCACGCCTTTATATATATCTTTAACCTCAACTTTTTTCTTTTTTTTTTTACAATTTAATTATTATTGATATTAATATTATACAAAAACTCTAGGCAGCATTGCAGTGAAATAACAGTCAGCATCAATGTTCAGTTGAAAAAAAAAAAAGTTCACCTCTTGGAGAAGTGTAGCATATGCATTCCATCTTCAATGTCTCTTAAAAAATATCAAAAAAAAAAAAACAGCTCTTCCTTCTGAAGTGCTCGTGTTCCCCCCAAAAAAACAACGTTTCGTGGGGGTGAGAATAAAATATGGTCCTGGTTCAATTAGAAAAAATAGCTGCATTTTTCTTAAATATGTACAATGTTGGTGTTTCACTTAAAATGCTATATAAAAAAATAGATTTGCTATGGTGCCCACCTCTGTAGAGAGTTAACAGTGCAATAGAAACCGTATTTCCAGTCCACTCCCCCACCCCTCGACCACCAATACTTCCTTCGAGAAAAATCAGCACGAACACTTGCACTCTGAGATGATTGGGTATTGCACCTGTATCCACGTACAGTATTTCTGTCTTAGAAACCCCTGACAATACCACCGCAGGAAAATCTTGTTGATTGACTTGACGGGCTTGCAGGACATCCCCTCTGGGAAGGAGCACGAGCGCTCGGAGAAACAGTTTCCCTCCTTGATGTAACGCGGCCAGAACCTCACGCCCAGATCCTTCCAGGTGTACACCACCGGGCAGTGCGTGTAGGTCCACAGCCACTGCAGAAATTTCCTGCGGGCTTTCTTGCCCACCTTGACCCGCTTCCCGTAGGGGGTCTCCGTGAGGTCCAGCTTTTTAATCTCGTTGGGCATGGGCCCCTGCAGCTTCACCTGGTTGTCTGCCGCGGAGAGGTTCACCAGCATGGGCGAGCCGATGGACATGAAGTTGGGGTCAAAGTTGCTGCCGAGCTTTTTCCTCAGAGTCCTCTCGGCCAGGTCCTGCTCCCGGGGGTCGTACTCCGGGTCGGGGTCCTCCTTCAGGTCGGGCACGGGGAGGTGGTCGCTGGGCGACGGACGGAGGCGGAGGTAATGCTGGGAAACCCCGAGGTGGACGCACAGCAACACGTAGACGAGTAGCGTTTGGGAGAGGCCCATCGTTCCTGCTGCTTTTACGCACGGGCACTTGCACGCGTAAATAAATCTCAGTTCTCTTCCCGGTCGCTGTGTTCTCTGCAATGCCGAGCCCGGGGCTTCATAAATAGTAGAAGTTCAGTCACAAGCAAGGCGATACTTTTAATAGACCACGGCGGGTTTGAATGACATGGAGCGGTGCGCTCTCAGCTCCTTCGGCTCTGCACTGAGGCGGCTCTGCAGCACGAAGCGGTGGCCCCTGCTTCGCAGCTAAAAAAAACAAAACTGTTTGGTCTAAACCAAAAAATAAAGCACAAAACAAATGGGGAAAACTCTAGTCACGCTCTCTCCGGCCTCACCCCGCTCCCTGGGATTCACTTCGGGTTTCTTTCGGTTGTCATGGTTACCCCGGGGACTCGAAGCCACGACGAACTGTCTACACTGGATGACAGCGGCCGAGGCGAGAGCTGCATGGAATGAAGAGTTTTTCTGGAGAAGCAGAATAGATCCGGAGCGTCCCGAGAGAAGAGAGGGACACACAAAAGGAGGAACTCACCGAGATTTCGGTGTCACGCGCCCGGCAATGAGGGCTGCCCCTGGCCAATGTTATTTTTACGCACGGCTTTTATAAACGTGGCTTCTCTTTACGACGCCTGACGCTCTCAGGGTTCGACAAGGTCCCAGGGCGCGCGACTCCATGCACTGAGAAATAAATCTGTGTCCGCTGTGGTATTCCAGCCGCTGATATGTGCGCCTCGCCGAAGAAGAAGAAGAAGTCCAAAAACTTGAAAAGTTCAAGAAGTGCGCCGCAATGGGATGCAATCTCAAACTTATGAAATAACAGTCTTTCGTCTTTTCCAGAGGATGTTCCAAAGCGCAGTGCCGTTTTCTTTTCTTTTTTTACACGAAAGTCTCAGTTTGGAATATTCCCACAGAAATCTCGGCTTTGCATGTAATAGTAATAATGATTCAAAACACACACGCACACACACACACACACACACACACACAAACACACGCTGAAAAAACGGCGTTTACAACGAAGTGCAGTGTCGATGCAAACCAAAATGCGCACTGCAGAGAGCCGGTGGTTGGGTCAGAGTTCCTTTCACTGTGGCATCGCAGAATCCTCAGAAAAGCTCCAGAAGCCTCCGCATGACGAGACAGTCCATATGATGGTGCTTTAAAAAAAATAAAAAATTGTCCCGGTCGCAGCAAGCGGTCAATTCCTCGGGGAGCGTTTCTACTCCTTTGATTGCTGGTACAGAAGCTCCTAGTGAGTCGCTCCTACTTCAGGAGTCTGAGAGACTTGGCGCTGGAGCGTTTCTTTGCTTAGGCACACTGTGTGTGAGTGTGTCTGTAGCGAGTGGTGCTCAGTCCCAAGTTAAATATCCCCCTCCGACGGTACAAAGTGTCAGGAGGGGCCTGCCCACCCCGGCCACTTTCACTATGATTGACAGCCCCCCCTCCGGGCCGGGCCGCCCCCCTCCCCTCACAACGTGGAAAATATCAGCCACAATCACAAGGACCCACTGGGTCCTAAAGCACCAGATTTCGACCCCGCGTTATAGTGTAATATTTCACAACATGAATAGTATTACACATATTCCAGAATATGACGTCCCGTGCGCACTCGAGGCGCCTGTTTGCGCCCTGCGCGCCTCGTCGGCAGACTGTGTGTGTGTGTGTGTGGTGCACTAATAGGTTCAATACGCTGTCAATAATCAGCTGAAGCCTTTGAGAGTCTCCTTGGCATGAACTTTCCCATGAAATTGATGGGGAAACGTTTAGAAGCTTGTCCTCGGAAAAAGGGGGCATCACATTCCACCTTTGTTCATCAGGATTTGGGTCCACACAGGAATTGGCCAGTTGAACTCCGGGGTCACTAAATAGGCGCGTAATTAAGGGCTATAAATGGCCATGGATAACTTAGTGGTAAGTTTCCCATGCTAAGCAGTCATTAGGCCATGCTGGATTTTTTTTTATTTTGTTTGAACTATGTTGTTCCTGACACATGTTCACTTAAAAAGATCAAGGTTATTTGAAATTATTAATCAGGTAAAGTGATTTCAAATGATGACCAACAGATCCTGGGTTGAGCGGATTCAAATCAAGTCTGTTTCAAGAGAAATTGTTGAGGAGTTGACTTTCACTCTGATCAAACAACACTACGTTCAATAAAAAATACCAGCTATTCCCATGATATCATAAAGGCGGCCATAACACTGGGTGAATACACATTTACACTGTGAATGTCATCCTGTAGATAGTATGACCATGGTTAATTGGCATACGGACCTGTCATTGTGCTTCTCTTTTGTGGTGGTCACTAGAGGGCGTTGATCCAGCACGGTGAGGACCTGTAGCCAGGGCCTCCAGGGCCTCCCCAGCCTCTCTCTCGCTCTCGCTCTCTCTCTCCCTCACTGTTTGAGTGCATGTGGAAGGAATGTGCGCTCATATTTATGGTGTAGTTGCTCACCAGCTCTGTAATCAAAGATCTATAAAATGATTCCAAAATGAACTAATGAACCCTGTGTACTCCCCAAATATGAGCATATATACATATTTTTACCTGTGGATGTGTCCGTAAATCACAAGGAGAGCTCCAGTTTTAATGTGATGATTGAAAGGCTTCATTTACCAAGCCAACCACATGAGTTGCAAAGCATCCTGTGAGTAACTAACGGCCGACCCTTGCAGCATGCACGCAGACACACAACGTCATAATCTGGTTAATGATTAGAGTGCCAGTGTAGACGGAGCTCAGTGGGCAGCGGGGACAGTAAGGCTGAGCTGGCTACTGTAGAATTGGCCCTCTCCATTGTCTTCCTCCATGGGTCGTGGGGTGGTGGACTGAGAGAGAAAACCCCATGCGGGGAGAGAGGCACTTCCCTTCCTCCTGGTCCCGCTCTCAAGCACTAATACCGTTGAGTAGCCCGGCAATGAGTCTACCCCCATTCCCTGGCTAATTACAAGAGATAAAAACAAGAAGAGGAGCGAGGAGGGGACCGGTGAGCTCAGCGGGGCGGGAGGGACAGTGGTGGTGGTGGGGATGATGTTGGGCAGCGGGAGGGTGAAAGCGGAGGGGTGATGATGAAGACGGTGGTGGTTTCAGCTCAGTGAAGTGGCTGGGGCAGGGGCCGAGGGGGGGGGGGTCAGTGGTGTGGTGGGGGGGGGGGGGGGGGGGGGGGGGGGGGGGGGGGGGGGGTCAGTGGTGTGGTGCCGGATGGCAGTTTGCTGTGGAATGGCTAATTAAATAAAGCCATAAAAGGAACCCGGCTCGCTTTAACGAAGCCCGTCAACCTCCGACGAGTGGGGCTGGGGTGCTGGGATGGGGGTGGGATGCACCGTGGAGGAGAGAGGTGGGGCCGGTGCCGAAAACTGGGCTTGTATAACAAGGGGACTTAGCTCTTTGGTTTTGCAGTGATTGTTCACGCTTCCTTAGGTCTGAATAGGGCGCATGGTGAGTGTGCGTTGGGGGGCAGCCCTTAGGCACAGATAGGACTCCCTTCTCCCATTCTGTTGCGAACAACATACACACGTAACACACACACACACACACACATATACACACACACACCCACACACACACACACACTCACCCCCACGGCTCTATACAAAGGCGCCTACCCGAGGTCCAGGTAAGAGCTTATCCAGCGCGGGGGCACAGCAAGGGGCAGGCCTGGCCAGACTGGCTGGCTGTGCCCACTGGGGACTGGTAGAATGGCTCAGGGGGGGATGGATGGAGACGGAACAGCTTGGAGAGGACAGAGGGGAGTAAACAGCCAGGCATTCGCAGACCAACACAAAAAAAAAAAAAAAACTCATCACCAAGGAGAGCTGGGACGTGAAAAACAACATTGCTTTTTTTTTTTTTTTGCATTTCATATTGTTTTCTCGTGCACTGTGAAATGAGCCAATGTCAGGAGACGAGGAGGGATGAGGAATTTGGCAAGCCGGATCGATGCAGTTTGGAAATAGTGCAGTGCGGCAGAGATAGTGCAACTCTTAATCCCCCGGGGGGGCCTCTTCCCTTCAAATCAGCAGATATGCCTGGAGCTTGTCTGCTAATTAGTTGTGTGTTGTGGCTCTTCCAGCAGACAACTCTGTCGGAGCTTTGACATGACGGCAGTTCAAAGTAACCACAGCTTCAACAGGAATTGTCAAAACTGCAGAAATATTCGTTCCGCATTTATTTTTTCTCTTTACAACCTCACAATTGGAACAACAGCCTGTTGGTGCCTCAGGTAAAATCCAACAGTCAACATAGACACCTTTTTTTTTTCGCAATAGCCGTATGAACAGCATCTTTCGGACGGGTAGGACAGACATTTCATCGCCTGCAAACAAGTACACATCGTGCCACGGTTATTCAAAACAGAGCGGTTCGTAAAGCAAATAAATAGCTTTCCACCACTGACTGTCAATATGATATTGCATCTATTCCCTACTGCCATTGCCATCTCCAGTCTCCAGTCATACTCCCCTCTCCCCCAAATTCGACTCTGTCTCCGAGCCTTAACCCAAAGCAGATGGCTCGGGAGGCATGTCAAAAATCTGTCTCCCGTTAACACTACTTTTGAAGCCTCCTCTAGGTTTTTTTTTCTCTCTCTCTCTCTCTCTCTCTCTCTCCTAAAATTCACCATAAAGCTATTTTTGCAAAATACCCAGTAAACAGCATCAAAGCCACCCCCCCCCCCTCTCCCCTCTGCTGACAGGGAGAAGAAAAGAAAATGGCACTAAGTGTATAACTTGTCCTTGTTATTGAAAGAATGCCTCGCCATGCTGATCTGTGCAATCTGAAGTCAATCTGAGTAAGTCACTGCATCCTTTGTTTTCGACGACAGCATTCCAGTTGTGATGGGGAAAACGCCGCTCGATGCTCAGTCGCATGCTGTGATTAATGGTGATCACATCGCAGACGGGTCAGGAGGGGGCTTTGTGCCGGCGTGGCGGGGTCCACTTTGAACTCAAGTGCCGATGAATCTGAGCGAGGCCGGGGGAAAGCATCACCGCGGCAAACACACACACACACACACACACACACACACTGAGTGAATATAAATCCGTTACTATTCGTTCAGACATAACTGGAATTTTTGCAGTGCCTGAATTTGCCTCCCATACGCAAAGAGCAAGGCGTCAGAAATCCTGCTGCTGGCCTCGCGGCAGAGTTTCGGCTCATTACGAACTTGGGTGTTGAGTGGCATTGGATGTCGGGTTAAAGCATGACCGGCATAATCGCAACCCGTCCTGAGGGGGAACGCGAACGTCTGTCCGAAAGTAGGAAGGCACCCGCGTTGAAACATGACAGCGCCGTTGTTACATTAGGTCAGAGGGAAAAGTGTGAACATGTGTGTCTATTTAGACGGAGTGTTTTTGGGCCGGCGGGGTTACTTGGAGTTTGGGGGCCGTGAGTTTCCGTCAGCCATTCCCCTTCATTCTCCGCGAATCACTACTGTTCTCCTGTCATGATGCCCGGCAACTTTTAATTGGGAGGCTGGTGCGACCTCATGGCATTCCCGGGGCGAATTCTCCTTTTCACATCTTCCAAAGTTAGAACAGACCATCCCCTTGCTCTTCTTCTATTCCTCTGCTTTCTCTTTTTTTTTTTCAATCCAGCCAGAGAGTGCCCCATCATTATTCCCTTTTCCTCTGAACCTCCTCCTCCTCCTCCTCTTTAACCCCCCCTCCCCTAGCAGGGAGTGATGAGGGTGGAATTAAATTGATCACCGCCTTCCGGAAAACAACAGGAAAAAATAGTGCATTCCCAACGCCAGGAGGGCGTTCCCCTTGGTCTTCCCTATGGCAGGATGACATCATTGGCCTGCTGCCCAGTTCCCACCGTTCACAATAGGGTCACTGTTGCCTTCTCCACGGTGGCACGTCAGCCAAGGGGGAAGCCGAGAGAGCAAGACACACAGGGAGAGAGAGATAGAGAGAGAGAGAGAGAGAGAGAGAGAAACCGAGAAAGGAAAAAGGATGCCAGCGATGCTAAGACCTAAAGGCCTGTGTGCTTCACACACACTCAAACACAAACGCACAACTGTATTCAGACGGCCCCTGCGGTGCAGCGCTACACATCCCTCCGGAGTCATCACGCCGTGTTTGAATTGACGCCATGGCTGAGATATGAGAGCTGCGATAGTGGAATAAACAGCACATCAGTTAAGTCATGGCCAAGTTATGGCGGCACTCGCAAATCCTCAAGATTCATTATTATACAGCTCACTCATCAGCGAAGCCCTCACTGGCGTACTCCATCCATCACACTGTGTCTGCATGTTGCTATGAAATACCTTGCATGCACTTTGTTTACAAAAGATGGCCAATGGAAAAAAAAAAAAAAAAAAAAAACTACAACGGAATATAGACTTGAGGCAAAAAGTCATTTGACTTTGCGTAGTTTGGTTTCAGTTCCACCTGGAACAATTTTGAGACAAATTTGGCTCAAGACGACCCTAGTAACCTTTTTTTTTTATTTCAATAAACACATTTATTTGTTACATGTTATTTGTGGAAAAACAGGGACCACATGTCTTCCAGAAGTTCACTCCAACTTAGGTAAACCCAAGACCACAAGTAGGGGCAATTCGGTCACTCTCCCAGCCACTAAGCCATTGTGTTGCCACAGGCCTTCTTGTCCAAATGAAAAAAGTTTGCCCGCAGCCACCGACCACAACAGATGTTCCCTCGCCCGACACTCTCCTCAGCATGTGTGTTCTGTTGAGTCTAGAGCCAAGACACTTTCATAGACTGGCACTGGCTAACAAAAACAAAGAGAGGGGAAAAAATTCTACGATGGCGTCTTCATTGGTCTGTGACAGGATTCAGATCGAGGTGGCCCTGTTTAATCCTGGCAGCCCGTTAAACCGCATTAAATACAAAAAAAATAAAAAACTCTGCGTCCCGGGTTGAATGCAGTCGTATAATCACCGCAGGTTGCACGACCTGAGCGAGTCTTGCCGCCATACACCCCCACCCCCATCCAGCATGTCGGCAAACGGGCAGCGCTGGCCCCCGCTGCCCTTTGGCCCTCTGGTATGTTTGTGGAACACGCAGGAGGGTAAGAAGGTGACAGCCTGTTGAGATGCCGGGAGGACTGGGAAGGCTTTGGGAAATGTCTCGCCAACGTGCAAGCGCGCACTGCCGCCCGGGGGGGTGCCGGCCTGCTTGGGAAACGCACGAAAGGGGGGACGGGGCTCTGACAACAGGCCGAGTGTGCGCTGAGAGAGATAGTTTGTCCAAGGGATGTACCAGATGTTGACTCACACTGGTTTACTAATCAGGAGCCACAAGCCCCCGGAGCCATTAGTAAACAGGAGCGTCTGCCTTTCTCCGTCACCGCAGGGGAATGCAACCCCGGGCTTAGCAGGCGTCTCTTGGGGTACGTATGAAAAACTGAGCAGGAGTTATGGAGTGACAAAGTCGTGAGAAATTGACGTGGTGATGTGGTTAGAGAACAGCGGAACAATCAATCTTCCCCTCAGACGGCGAGCTCTGACTTCTTGCGTCTCTCAATCAAGAGCTGAGGTGTACACCCCTTCAAACCCACCTGTCATTTAAAATTAAAATCTCTTCTTCATTGACAGCCCACTGAAATAAATGTTAACTTGGGAGCAGCCACAGACGGCACAATTAAAATGACTGACGGGAAAGTCAAACAAGTGTACTGGATGGTGGTGAATCTTAAAAATATGATGTCAAATATAAGCCCGAGCCGCGTCTCCAATGACTGTTATTCCAAAAATGTGATGAAATCTGTCAAAAACAACAACAACAGTGGCACTCCTCAGTTCAAGACATGGAATTATTATTATTATTCAACAAATCAGTTTTCCACAGGTCAACAGCTCTCTGGGTGAACTGGAACCTTGAGATACCCGCAGGGATAACCATGAGGCAGGAGGCGGGCCGCAGATAGCACTCGCCATACGCAGGAGTAGCAGACAGAGGCTGTTAAAGGCATTTACACTCCAATAACTTTCGCAAGTCAGAGAGCCCACGGAGAGTGTGTGTGTGTGTGTGGGGTGGGGGGGAGAGGGAGACGGGAGACCGCCTGGCCAAACAGATCAACAAGGAGCTATTGATACCAGAGATCTGCGCTGGTGTCAGTGGGAGAGCCAAACAGGATCACAATTGTGGTTTGAGCCAATAACCCTGTTGACCTTATTTAACCTTGGATTTGGCCAGTCGAGAGCCCCAGACTACAAGTGTCCATTCACAAAAGAAAAATGGACAAATCCATGTTTGTGCAAGAGCGCCCAATCGACAGCAAGATTCAGTGGCCAAACGTATACAGACACCCATTTTCACGTCATGGTTTGGGCCCCGGGTTCCTTTCGTATCGTCGGTCAAATCCTCCCAATAATTCCAGGTATTTTGTCCATATTGACAGATATAACGCATCGCAATTTTCCCCATACGGTGCCAGTGTCAAAAGCGAAGGGTGTGAAGGGCGAGGGGTGGGTGAGCTCATTGTTTGTCAGCACACATCCCAGACATTTATCCTTTTATCAGCCCAAACGAAATCTTTCCTCAGACATAACAAAGTGCTTTCCCTTCTATCTTGGTACATTAACAATACATGATGACCACGACAGTAAATATGATCTTAAGCATGACCTATGTACAAGATGTTGTTTAAATTGTGAATATTGAGACGGTGAAAAAGTGAAAAGCATTTTCGCCTAATCTAATCTGGGATTTTGCAGATTCGCCCCACAGCAGTGTTTTATCCAGCAACAGGTTAAAACCAGCTTCCTAGTGGGTAGACCTGTGGGTCTACCGCGCAATCATTTCGTCAATCATTTCTCCTATTGTTACATTGTATCTGAAAGGTTTCCTCTTTGGCTCTCAGACTGCTTGTAAATGTAGTTCTGAGGCTGTTCAGGTGTGTGATTGGAAATCTTTTTGTTTTCATGACGGATATAAAAGTGTAATGAGACGGACAGACAGAACGAGCGAGACAGAACTCAGGAGCCGGGCACCTTCTCTCAGTCTGTCTGGTAACTGTGCATGCATGAATACGTGTGTGTGTGTGTGTGTGTTTGCGTGTGTGCGTGTGTGCGTGTGTGCGTGTGTGCGTGTGTTTGCCTGTGCGTGTGTGCGTGTGGTGTAATTACAGCCAGGTCCCCGGCGTGGAGCCCAGTAGAAGTATCGTCAGTCTGTCTGTGGCATGCGGTGGTGCTGACCTTCCCTCTCTCCTCAGGACTCTGGCTCCACCGGACACCCCGCCGCACCGCTCACACACAGGTGCTAACAGGAAAGCCAGTTGCTCTCTTTGTCTGCAGCGCGTCTGCCGGTGAAGTCCTCCCTGTGCAAACGGCATTAAATATGGCATTGTGTCGGTTATTCTGACCAATTTGTTGGACGTTGACACGACAGTCTGCATTGGGCTAAATTTAGAGGTATTTACTTTCGCTGCTTCCTGAATAGTTTTGTGGATCCGGAATAGGACACATCCTCCTGATCGTCACAAACATTTTTACCAGGACTGCGCCTAAGCCACTATATCACACTGTGGACATTTTGTGTGTGTGTGTGTGTGTGTGTGCGTGTGCGTGTGCGTGTGCGTGCGTGTGTGTGAGAGAGAGAGAGAGTCAGACAGAGGAAGGTGTGATTCCGGTCGGCTCCAGTCACTGTTTACATGTCTGTTTGTCTAATATTTGGTCAGTTGATCCAACCCCACACACAGACACACACGCACGCACGCACGCACGCACACAACGCAGGTTTTGGTCCTCGGCAGGGCAGAGCTCAGGGCCTTGATGATGAAGCTGAGATTCATATGTGATATAACTTAAATTGAACAATCATGTGTATACTTAACATATTTATGGGATTTTTTAAATTTTCTCTTCATTTAGGTCTTTCACTTTGTGCTCAACACCAAGTAAAACCCCTGCGTACATTGTACATTTGGCGAATAAAAGCGATTCTGACGTCACTGGGAGTCATGAAGTTCCTCTGAGGAAAAAGCTGTTTTTTTTTTTCTTTCCAAGCTCCTATTCTGCAGCGCACTGTTTTCTATGTATCGAGTGGGGGCTTATTTATTTGCCCGCGTGAGCGTGTTGCAAACAGCGTTGAAAGTGTGCGTGTGTGTGTCAAAGAGCATGTCTACATGCCTTTGTTTGTGTATACAGTGTGTGTGTGTGTGTGTGTGTGCGCGCGCACACAATCAACTAGTTTGGAATGTCTCAAGACATCGTGAATCCTGATGATCAACATCGGTATCCTGTGTTACATGTGCTGCATGCTCAGGGCGTATTTACTGTAGGCCAGGTGACATGGAATGAGTCTGATGTGATGGTCCAGGAGGAGACTTTGTCCAGGAAAATTAGATGAAAGCATTTGTAACTCCCTCCAGGAACAAACACCAGGCCTTTTTCCCTTTTTTTAATTCTTCAGACCAACCAGTGAAAACTGGGTTCAAAAAACAATTAAAAGGTGGCAATGAATACAAAATATACATGTGTTTGTCTGTACAATATGCTGAACACAGCAAACACATGCAAGCTTTTAATTTCACAAGCTAACACACACACAAACAAACCCACACACACACACACACACACACGGCAAACCTGCAGCCTTAAATGCATAAAAAAAAAATAAACATACCTTATAGGCGGCGTAATATTTGATGGTGCTGAATCTTTCACTCTGCCTTTTTTGTAAAATAAAGAACGTTTTAAATTTAGCTGGACCTGTACGTGAATTTCTCTGCACGGACTCTCCATAAGGTGCGTCATTCAATTACTACCTGAGGACCACCGCACCGGGAGATTAGTTCCGCCCCCATGAACGATTCAGCTTTTACAGGTAGGAGCCAAAAAAACGGTGGCACTAAAATAAATATGAGAGACAGTTCCGAGATTTTTATTTTAGTTTATATATCAACACAGAGGTGAACATATCAACATAGAGGTCAATCGAACAATTTATTTATTATTGAAGTGTTTGTTGTTGTTTTTTTATCTTAAAAAAAAAAAAAAAAAATCACAATGGCCAAATCAAAGCTCCAAAACATTGTTCACTTTGAAACTCAATGCTGAAGTGGTGGGAGACAAAATTTGCAACCACTGTGCCACTGATGGACCTTCAAGAGAAATATTAATAATAATCCACATTAAAAATATAACAATGACGAAGTGCAACAAAGTGTTTTTTTTTTTTTTTATCAAACTCTGGACTGAGTTGACTGTCCAGTGTGAATAAGAGGTAGCTCAGGTAAACATGCTCTGTTTGTGTGTGTGTGTGTGTGAGTGAGTGTGAGTGCCCTCATGTGTGCCTGCACCCCCCCCCCCCCCTCCCTCACAGCATCCAGGGGGATTTATTTGACCCCTTATTGCCATCGGTGAGCCTGGGGTGGAGATGAAAGCATGCCTTCCCAGTGTGGCCCCAGTTTCTATAGCTATGGACACAGACTCACACTGATCGGGGACAATAGAGGGGCCCTGCCACTCGCCCCTGCCAGAGCCCTCTCCCCACCCCATCCGTCACCGCAATCATATTTTCAAAACAATAACACAGCCGGGGGGGTTGGAGTGTGGGGGGGGGGGGGGGGGGGGGTGGGGGTGGATTGTTGGGGGGGGGCATGATTGAAGTGTGTGCGCGTTTCTGTCGGTATTTCGCGTGTGCATGTGTGCATGCATGTGTGTTGTTATTTTTAGGCACGCGTTTGTTTCATCCGAGTGTGAACATGCTCATTTGACTTGTGTCAGAGTGAGTGTCTGCGGGGTCCACACATACAGTTGGGGGAACAAGTGCGTGCGTGCATACTCTTGTGTACGCTTGCACACAGTGTGTGCATGCAAGTGTGTGTGTGTGTGTGTTTGTGCTGTGAGCCGAGGCCTTTGATGGCGTGGCCGGAGCGTGCCTAATGTGGCTGCTTGCTGGGGTGGGGTGGGATGAAGGGGGTGGCAGTGTTGAGCCTCCTGCCCTCGAACTGTCTACCCTGCCATGGCCCAAGGCTCCTCCTGCAAACTTGAAAGGACCAAAGGAATCCCCCCCCCCCCCCCCCCCCCCCCCCCCCCCCCCCACCCCCCCCCCCCCCCCCCCCCCGACTAAACCCCCCGACGCCACCCCCCCACATGTTTTCAGAAGGCATGACATCATCCTTTGCACAAAGGGGGCTGGAGCTGGGGTTAATATGTGTGTAGAGTACAAGCCCATCAGTCACAGCATTCAGCTGAGACGCACGATTTGTCCGTTTTCCTTTGGCCTCGTGTTTTCTGGATCTGCCGTCCGACTCAAAATAGCAGTTTCGGCGTTTACCTTTTATTCTGAGGAACCCGATTCCTCCGAGACTCACACGCACACACCCACACACTCACACACACACACAAATCAAGCCAAGCTGGTGTTTTTCCCTTGCCTTGTTCCTTTCTTTTTTTGAGACCCTTTTATGTGAATGACTAACATGGATTTGATCCTAAATGTCTGGAGAAAGAAAATAAATTGCTTTCAGGTTGTTTGCCAGGCCCAGGATACTGAAAGTGAACACAGAATACCCTCGGCCGGTACTCTCCGCTCCTTGCCTCTCTCATCTTTTTTTTTTTGGTGTCATCAGTGTTGGCCCTCCGGTGGACCCGCCCTCTGGCTCCTCCGCATGCAACCAGCTCTCAGTGCAGACCCACACTGTTGTTTTCCACGGCATTCAAACCCAGGGTGGGCGAGGGTGGTTTTGGAACGCTTTCAAACAAATCAGTGCGGTTCATAACTGCGCAGACGATGACAAACGGGGAGCATCAGGGGGCCGCATTTAGACTCCTCTGTGATGTTAGGGGAATTCTTTACTTTTACCTCCATCAGACGGGGTCTGATACGAAGATGTGAAGTTCCCATATAAAGCTGCGCAGGTGATTAGTTCATTGTCACATTGTGTGGGAAATCTTGCTTGGCACGAGGAACACTGGCGATGATCCCGTCATCGAAACAAGATATTAGATCTGTAACCATAAAACAGCTGGAATGAATACATAAACAAGCCATTTATTAAAATCCTCCCATTTTCTACCTTCTACTCGAGCAAGTGATCAAAGTGGATTACCTAACGAGGTCCAGATGACTGAGGACCTCCAAGAAAAGAAGACATTCTCCTGACAGGGCCGTGATTGGAAGGGTGAGAATACACACCTTTGTGACAATGAGGGTTGCAGAGGCCAAAGGCACAGTCAAAGCCACCGGCATGGCTAATGTCATGGTCAGTGACTTGTAACTGCCACTCAAAGCACACACACGCACACACACACACACACACAAATCTGCACTCACACATGGACACATGTCTCCGTTTTTTGATGAATACTTTACATAATGCGCACATATACATAAAGTTGATATGTCTCCATTACTTCTATCTGCTAGACCCGCTCCCGTCCTGTGTGTGTGTGTGTGTGCGTGTGTGTGTGTGTGTGTGTCACACACTCTTACAAGTGTTGCTCAGAGGTGAGGGCTCGTCGCCCTCGCCTGTTTAATGGGCCGTCCCATTTGCCAACTGTTCCTTTGAGGGGGCTGCTGCGTCGGGCGTCGGAGCCGGGATTTGGGAAGGAGGGCCGGTGCCGCTGGATCAGACAGATGGAGGGGGGTCCGGCTCCATTCATTTAGCTCTATGAGAATAACAGAGCCCCACTTCAAACAACAAGGACACAACCTGCTGGCCCCAGCGTCTGAAAACGCATACACAGGCTTACGCAGACACACGCACACACACACACACATGCTGCAACACATGCGTGCTTGTGTTCAAGCACACATGTGCTTTTATTGGAGCTCTTGCTCAACGTATTTGATCTGATGTTTCTGAATAATGAAGCCTCGCACGAGGATGTGAACGCAGCATCTCAAGATTCAGTTGTCACTTGAGTTGCTGCTCACACGGCGCCCTCATCGTCTCCTGCCACTCTTCGGGCGCTCCCACCGACACACACAAACAAATACACACGCACCCATAGATTACACGCGTTTGCACGGGGGGGGGCATAGAAACAGAGGCTCCACAGTGCCCACCCTCATTCCCAGCCGTTCCTGCCCTGGGACTCCCTCTACTGCTACCACCCGGCCCCCCCTCCTGAATTCACTGGCACTTCCAGAAAGCTCCGAGGCGCCAGCGGAGCGGGGCTCATCTCTTGGGAACAATAAAGCCAGATCTTCATAAAAACTTCAAAAAGGCCTCGCCAAGTGTTTTATAGGTGCTTTAAAGGTTTATGGGCCCTAGGGAGGGAGAGAGAGAAAGAGAGAGAGAGAGAGAGAGAGAAATGAGTGATGCCGTGGTGGCAGGCTTCACTTTTCCCACCCACCGCACACACACATACAAATGCCAATATAGACACACACATATATACAGTATGCCGCATCTAATCCGCCAGTAAGTGCCAGGCTGAAAGGGGCCGGCGGTAAGCAGGGTGGGATGGGTTGGTGGTGGTGGCGGTGGATGTGTGTGTGTGTGGGCGAGGGGAGGGGGGGGGGCGTTGGACAGGTGATGCATCAATGCAGAGAGAGAGCATCGCTTAATAACAGTGAGGGACGTCACTGGGGCATGGGCAGAAAGTTGTCACAGCAGCTCACATTTTTATTTGACTCCAAATAAAATAACACGGATTTGAACATTCAAAGCGTACGAAAGGATTACTTTGGGTGTGGCAAACCAGTTCGGTGAAAAGCTCCTGTCATTTCCGCCAACTACCTCCCTGCATCCACACGAGAAGGTTACACGTGAAGGGAGATACATGTGTGTGTGAGTGCGCGTGCACGTTCATGGGTGTGTCAGGTTATCTGGCCAAGGCGCTGGTCCCTGATCCTCGGCGACCTCGGGCAGGGGGGTCGAGTCGAAGAGCCCCGAGGCGGACGCAGATCAGGGCCCCAGCGGAGCCCGCCCACTTTCAAGATGCACCGGTGGCTGTTTTTTGCCAGGGAGTATCAGTTGAGCGGCACACGAGCCGGCGCACAGGCTCACATGCGATGAACAGCTTGGATTCTCACGGCTCCGCTACGGAGGCTCGACAGCCCCCTGAATCCGGCTTCTCTGCCAGTTGGGGGAAGTGCTGACGAGATCACCTATCAAATGATCCACCCACACGCACAGCACCGCGCCACTGTCGCCCGGTCGGCCGCACATTATCATTTCTTTTTTTTGACGAGTCACGAGTTGCTTGCCTGCCGGCGCCCCGGCCGGAGCGCGCTGCCGCTTGAATCGCTCTTATGAGCATGAATAGCCACTATTCAGGGCGTTTTGGGAATGTTTTCTCTATTCAGATACATACCAGGGGTTATATTTAGCCCGGGTCTTCCTGGAGTCACCAGGTTTAAAATTAGGAGGTGTCAGAATTCCAGTGCAATTCTTAAGTTACTGTCAATAAAGGTAAAAGGGGGCTGCTCTTAAAGGCGCAGCGTGTTGGCAAGGGCGCGTTACGGCATGATCTGTATGCGATAAGCTGCCGGGGGGAAGTGCGCGCGGATCTCTCCTGATATAGTTCAAAAGTGAAAATCTTCCGCAGGCTACACGCGTGCATTTGCACATCCATGCGTCAAGATTCCTGCGGCCGTGCCCCTTGTGTGCCCCAGCGTGTGTCCATCTGCACATTAGTGTTTGTAGGACCTGTTGACAGGGAAGCATGCAGCATTTTATTTGCTCAAGAGCTGAAAAAACACATGGCGCTCTGCGAGGGGAGCGCCGCGATATGAGCCCGCTGAAAGGCGGCCCTGGCTGGCCAGAATTCAACACTGGGCTCATGATTCAACTAAACATTTGAACACACTGTGCAACAACAGTGCCGTGCAACGCCAAGGATCGCCTGCGGATTTGCAGAGACGCGCTCAGTCTGCGGCACACCCCCAGTGTTCTGCTCCACGAGTTGTTGTTTCTTTGCGCCACAGAGCAGATCGGGCAGAGTATTTTCGAATGCATCGCAATAAACGACCATAAGGATTTGTCTTTAAACGCCACAGACCGCATCTTTATAGTAGTGCATTGAAAGCATAACATTGACGTCACGCCCGTCACACCGACACCGATGGAGGGGGCCGGGGGGGGGGGGGGGGGGGCATTCCAAAAAAGGGGGGGGGGGGGGGGGGTCATTATGTCAAGACTTTTCCTAAAGCTGAGCTTAAACCCCCATTCAAACCTGTTGGAAAAAAAAAAAAAACTACGGTAGAAAACATTCCCTCGACCTATGCAATAGTGGCATCATTGTTCATCCGTGCTGAACGCACGCTGCAGACTTAACGTGGCCATGCCCACCACTTACACTGAGATCCTGTCTGCGCAGCTGCCCTCAATTCTGTTTTCATCAACCGGGCGGTAAACACCGATGAGGTCATCGCAATATAGCATCTGTAGGAACAAGTGCCCTCTATTTGTTCTTAGGTCCCATTCATATCAGATGAAAAAAAAACAAAAACAAAAAAAAAACAGGGAGAGCATCATACGTGCGCATGCAACTCCCAACTAAAGGAACGAGCCCCAGCCAGAGTCGAATCTGCACACGCGTGAAATATAAGATTGTTGCGGTCCCCGTGGCGGACGAGGCGGGGACAAAATATATATCACAGATTGTCGCACTATGACAATGTAATTCAGCTACTGCATTAGTATTTCTTAAACGTGAAGAGAAAAAAGGGTTATTATTATGTAAAAAAATAATAATAATAATAATAAGTGTTATTATCGCTCAGTGGGACAAACACAAAGGATAGAAACTTCTTGCTTCTTTCTTGTTTTTTTTCTGGAAAGGAAAACCCACATAACAACCGAGGCCTTTTACTTTGTAATATTCATTTATTGTTCAATAAAAATAGATTTTAAAAAAAGTGACGTGATGTCTCCTTCGTGACTTGGCCTGAGGGGAACTGCCACCAGCTCCTTGTAAACATGGGGCTCTATTTTTTGACTGGAAAGGGGAATTTAAACCCCCTTCTTCCCCTTCTGCACGATCAAGAGACAGATGCCTGCCCGTCGCTTCACCGACCTTTGACCTCTGCGTGGAGACGACAGCCCCCACATTCACTCGAGTTCACATTTCGGGCAGATACGGTACATTCATCCCCTGGTCTTGTTTTGTCTATTTACATGCTTCAGTTTCTGGTTGTGTGAGTTTTTTTTTTTGCAGTTGGCCCCTCATAAAAAAAAAAAAAAGTTTTTAACAACGCGAATAAAGAAGACATCTAAGCTCTAACACGGAGTTCAAGCTATCAGTAAAAAACAATTACAACTCAAAACATCGGTCTGTCTTTATACAGCGGTTACACGTAAACACGTATCTGAGGGGGTAAGGAATCTAAACTCTGTAAACACTTTTGAGAGACACGCTCTTCAACCCCCCCCCCCCTCCATTACAGGTTTGGCATCATCCTGTAAACCTGGAATGCTGCAGGAAGTGACGCCGGGCCCGTTCTCCTCCTGTGGACCCGTCTGGTGCTACATTTGAAAAGGCTGCAGGCTTATTATCACGGTATGACTGTGATAGGACTTTTTAGAGCTGGAAAAAGAATTCATCCCACCATGAAGGAAAAAACGAAATAAAAAAAACAAAACAAAACAAAAAAAAACACACAACAACAGCCTTAAGTTTCCCCTGGGAGTTTTGCATGACAATATGGAAATCACCAGAGAGGTACTGTCTGTGCTGATTTCGCCCCCCGCCCCACCCCCCCAAAAAAAAGAAATTACGTTATAAACTATAACTGTATAGTGATTTGTGAAAAGAGAAACCAAAATTTGGCGCAGGTTCCCGAAGAATTTGCTAAAACGGTTGTTTTAAATTGTTAGGAGGCCTGATTTAGATTTATTATATATATATATATATATAGTAGTAGTCATTATATATGTAGTTATTCATTTTTCACAGTGTCCCAGGAAACTCAATGGACTGCTACATTTTGCAAAGTGAGGGTCACATATAAGAACGAGATATCTTAAGATAGCGCACCGACTCAAACTGACTGAAGGGTTTATGGTAACTCAAGTACTGTAAGTTAATGTTGTATAAAAGTAAAGTTACTTTTCTTCAGAGGGAAATAGATTTTTTTTTTTTTTTTTTACTGATATACTCCTCCCCCAGAGATACAAGAATGGAGTCTTCCATGTGTCAGTGGGGCTGAAATATTCTCTGACGGTAAAGTGCTTTCATATACAAGTTATTTTAAAGCACTTTGGGAGACAGTTTGGAAAGTATAGTGTGTGTGTGTGTGTGTGTGTGTGGCTTTTTGTTACAGAACGTCTGGCCTCTCAACAACTTGAGTCATCCCCTTCACACTCGAATCCCTCCGGGAGCCCCCCTGCTCTAGACTGACGGGCACCGTTCTCTGGTACATCTGGGAATACCACTGAACCGAAACACAACAAAACACAAAACCGATTCACGATTAGTACGGCATGACTACAGTACTTCAGATGTCAAAATTCTGGAAGGTTTGCATGCTTTTTTTTTTTTTTGCCATCCATTCCACAAAAGTGTCAAGTATTGCTTGTTTTTGTTTCTTTTTTCCCCCCCCTCTATTGTGAAAATTCAAAATGACCTGGTTTTCGTTTTGTGGGACTAAATTAAATGAGATAAAAGGCGACGGCGGACTCCACTGTACAATGTTTTTTTGTTGCTGATAAAATGGGAGGAGGGGGGGGGGCCACTGGAGAGCCACAGCCAGCCCTAATGCTCGCCCTTGCTTGGCTTCTTGGCCGCCAGACAGTGCAGTGGCCCGAGGGGCAGTTGATTGACAGGCTAACAGGCCAAATCACCGTGCTGATTGCATCCCCTAGCGCCAGCCCCGCCCACTCTGTACTTCTTCGTTTCTTCCGACGCCCAGGTCCAGGTCCAGGTCCAGGTCCAGGTCCAGGTCCAGGTCCAGGTCCAGGTCCAGGTCCAGGTCCAGGTCCAGGTCCAGGTCCAGGTCCAGGTCCAGGGCCCCCACGTGGGGCCGGCTCTCTGGTAACGGCTCATGGAGAGAGTTCGAGTCTGTGTGAGGCTTTGGTGGAAAGTCGGCGATGCCGCCCCCGCGTCAACTTGGCACCGCGCAGCGGGCCCCCGATGTGCAGGCGGCGGCGGCGACGACGCCAGAAGTCGAAGTGACGCTCCATTAATCTCGCCGAGCATCACAAGCTTTTTCCCCCCAATGACTCCTGACAGCACGAAAAACTCTTTTCTCTTTGTTCCTTTTGGCTATTGTTCATTTGGTGTCCATATGAGGGTCTCTGATGTTGGTAAAAAAAAGAAAAAAAAAGGGTCTCACGCGCGGGAGAACGCATTTCATGGAAACAGATTCTCGGAGTGGTGTTTCAGATAACAAGAACACAGCAGAAAATATGACAACATGTTCTAGCCGCGGTACCGGACGGCGAGACACTGAGAAGAGTTTGTACAAATGGAAAAGTTCTTCTGATTTCACTTTGCACAGATTGAAAGAGAAAGTGCAGATGGCAGGAATTCCCTCTCTCTCTCTCTCTCTCTCTCTGGCGCGCGCTCTTTGCGCTGGCTGCATCACACGGTGGTGGCCCTGCTGTGATTGAGTGCGAGCGGTGAATACTCCTTGATGCGGACACACAGTTTGCCCCTCAGCCAGGGGTTCTGCAGCTCCAGGGGACAGAAGTCGTCCTGGAGCCACTTTTCTCTGTCGTCCACCACCAGCACCAGGCCAAAGTGCCTCAGCTGTTCGGGAGCGTAGTACACACACGGCGCATGCTCGCCTCCGCCGCCGCCGCCGAGGACGCGCCGAGACACAACGTTCATCTCCTGCACCACGAGTTGGACCATCTCCTGCGCCGACGTCCCTGGGGTGACACAGAGCTGACGCGCAGGACGAGCGAGAGAGAGAGAGAGAGAGAGAGAGAGAGAGCACACGCGTTCAGCATTCTGTCAGCGTGTCCACAACAAGAGGGTTTCCACGCCAAAGCCTCTCCGTTACCTTAATGCTGGTCTCCTTGGGCAAACCCGTGCGGTATTGTGGGTACACTCTGAGCGGCACGTGGCAGCCTTTCCTGAGGGCGGTGGGCGACGGCGAGGAGAGTCTCTGGGTGCCGCTGTCCTCCGATAACGTGCGGGCGGGCGGAGGCGGCGGCAGGCCGCGCTCGGCCGAGCGGCAGCGGTGCATGGACGAGGGCCGGAGCCAGCGGCGGCGCGGCGAGGTGGAGGGCGAGGCGCAGGTGCTGCGGGCGGAGTGGGGCTGGTGGTGGGCGGAGGTGGCGGAGGGGAACTCGAGGCTGCTGGTCCTCACGCAGAAGGCCTGTCTCTTCTCGGTGATGTGCAGCAGCTCGATCTGCCGGCTGGGCAGGATGAAGTCGCTGTCGAACAGCTCCGGGGCGCCCCCCTGCCGCCGCTCCCCTGCGCACCGCACCCCGCCGCCCCCCTCCCGGCCGGGCGGCGGCTCCGAGGCCTGCAGGACGTCCGGCGTGGAATCCCTCAGTGCCCCCCCGCCACGTCCACACACGCCTCCGCCCGAGCCGCTCCCGTCGCTGCGGAGGTAGCCCCGGGTTTCCAGTGGGGCCGAGGAAGAGGAGGAGAGCGGCGAGGGCGGCAGCAGGTCCAGCTCGCGGGGGCTCTGGGCTCGACTGGAGTCGTAGTCACTGTCGGTGGTGAGGAAGACCTCGGAGGAGCCCTCTTCATCGGACAGCCCGGCAAAATCTGAGAAATGGAACTCATGAATAGCTGGGCAATTTAATACGTATTCATAACGATTCAAAATTGTCGAATAAGATCTGAGTATCCAGCCATTTTTGTGTGCTGCATTTGACGTCAGCAACAGGTGGAACGCGTGTGGTGGATCTGACCTGAGTGCTTGTGGCAGGGCTCGGGCGAGGGCATGGGCGACGGCATGAAGTCGGAAGGCTGGGAGGAGGTGGAGGGGGGCTTGTCAGGCAGCACTTCCGTGGAGAAGTCGATCATCCAGCCGATGGAGATGCCGCCCGCCGGCTGTTTGTAGCGGGCGAACTGCAGGGCCTCCATGATCCACCTGGCGTCTCGCCACACCTCCTCCATTTGCTGTCGGAGAGTCAGTGAGATCGCAAGAGTTCGTCTCCGGAGCAGGCGAAACCACAACCACTGCCCCGGGGCACATTCGCTACGCCATGCTAAGACCTCCGAGGGGGGGGCGCGTCCTCGTCCTACCTGTATGTGTTCCTGGACCTGCCGATGCTTCTTCTTGGCCACCAGGAGCTCGGCCTCGGAGAAGGCCTCCCTCAGCGCCTGCTGGGACATGAGCGACTCCAGCTCCAGCAGGGCCGACACTCTGCAGTACTGGCCGATGAAACTGGGGCAGTAGGCGTTGAAGTGGACTGTGGGAGAAAAGTCAGTCCAAGGAGGAAATTGGTCACATATATATATATATATATATTCATATATAATTCAGGAGCTGAAAGATTTGCATACGGACCCAGTTCAAAGATCTGCAGGGGCAGGGTGAGGAAGCCCGAGCGGGGGGAGTACGGGTTGTTCTGACCGGGCGCTGTGCACACTTCGTCCGAGGGAGGCAGCAGGAGCAGGAAGGACACTCTCTCCCCGTACTCCAAAACCTCTTGGCTGTAGAGACGGAACTCCTGTGCCTGGACACGCACAGACAGGGGACCCCCCCCCCCCCCCCCCCCCCCCCCGGTGAGCGAGACCAACGGCAGTTTTGACCCAAACAGCGGCAGAACGCGAACGTGATCGTAGAGAGGCCGCGTCGACTATTTATGAGGCCGCGCTTTCGCCAATGCTGCCTTTATTTCAGACGGAGTCCCCCGGTCGCGTTCGGACCTCGGTTGCCATGGTTACGGCGTACGGACCAGACCTCTGGGCCACCGTGAAGTCGGTGTTTCACTCATTTAACTATCTCGAAAAGTAGAACCAGACGCTCAAACGCCAAAAGTGGAATGAAAAGTCGGGAATATGGCAACTGCGCGGTTTGCGATAATTAGAGGTTATCCCGTATCACTAATAGACTCTTGGGTTCTATCGTGGAACAAGTCGCGGCTAAACGTAGCTTCTCAGGGCGAAAGCCAATTTTTGTTCTTTTTGATTCGTGTATCTATTTGTATCTATTTATCTGTTTGGTTGCATCACATTGTGACAACAGTCTGTTGATACACGTAGGCATGTTTGTAGTCCCGTCACCGGTACACAGAAGCAAGGGTCCCCGTGTGTGGAGCGGCGGTGGGTGGTAAGAGGTTTTGAAGCCAAATGGATGATGATTGCTTTTGTGCTGGAATTCAAAGCGTGTTCTTTTACAGAAATCATGTAGAATTAGTGGTCTAACCAGAACTGGCTCCATCTCACTCTGGAGCCATTTTCTTCGCTTTGAGCTCTCGCTCCCGCCTGCCTCTGGAATTTGGCTTCTTTCTACCGGGTTCCATGGTATCAGTCAAAATGATTCGACACAAACTAGGAACATTTGCCATAAAACCGTAATGACGCCCGTCGATGAAGTCACGCCGTTTTTTTTTTTTGTCCTCTCCCTCCTCACTTTGACTCTGACCTGATTGCCAGTGATGTTGATATGGGCCATCAGTCCCTTGATGGCGCTGCGTAGGTCCTGTAAAAGGCGATGGGGGGCGCTCTGTACGTCCTGGTCCATTTCCACCGACTCCTCGAGCGAGGTGAGGGCCTGCAGCCACTGCCACTCCTCTCTGAAACCAACACACACACACACACAGTTAGTAAAGCACACGCACTAAAGCTTGTACACAGGCCTCTTTTTTTTTGTTGAAGTGAGGCGTCAGTGCTAAACTACAATCAAAAGCCAAGGAAACACTTCCGACACGCGGCACCGAGCGACACCACCTCTCTGCTTCCCACCTCGACACATTGCTGTTGTCCCGGATTTTTGTGTGACAGAGGACGTTGGGGAGTTTCTGGGGCACCAGCACTCTGATCTGCTCCACCGATGTGCACAGCTTCAGGTAGCCCAGGTATAATCCCGGAGACAGCAGCTTCCTGCTCCGTCTGTGATAGGCCAGCTTCTCCTGGTGGCAACAGGTGGAAAGAGAAAAGATGACGGAAAAAAAATGGCCCAGGGTGGTTTATTGGGTCTAACGCTGTCTCTGCAAGCATCCTCAAAGTTGCCGGTCCGTGAGAGACTCAAGTCTAAAGCCGCTCCAACAGTGGAAGTCAGCACGACACAATCCAACATCAGCACATTTTTAAGCCTTTCATCATTCAATTTGTCCATAACTGGCCACTAAACAAATATTTCAGTGAACTGTGGTTTTGCCGTAGGGAGTCTCCACCATTGTATTTGAAACCACAAGGACAAACCGAGTTACACTGGAGACAAAACAGCAGCGCAACAATGGTATCAGGTTTACCGTGGCAAAACAGACAAAATCAACTTGGGGTTTCGGGGAAGAAAACAGCCGCACAGCGCCGGTTACGAAACACAACAACAATAGATTGCTATCGTTTTGTCCGAGGTGGCGAAATTCACTTGACACGACCAGCGCAAATACGAACAGCTTTCAAAATGAAGCGAACGCGGTGGGTTGGCAGAGATTCATGATTGGACCCCATGTGCCACCTCAAAGGGATGGCGATTCAAGTGCGTACATTTCCGTTAACAAATGGCAGCGGACGGTGGTGACGAGTCTACAAAGAGCGAAGCGGGTGCAAAAAAAAGCAGTACTCCTAACGCCTAATTGGAAGCACATTTCAATTCCCATTGTTTGGGCCACGGAGCCTCCCGGGTTTCCTGCAAATGAGACTTTTTAAAAACACTACAGCAATTTCAATAAACAAATGTTTTCCAGCGACTCTGGGCATTTTCGTTGTTGACAAAGCGGCCTCACTCTCACAGCGTTGACTCTCGCTAAATCTCCGGCGAACGGGAAAAAAAGGAATGAGCCCTGATAAAAACCACAACCACTGGCGACAAAAGCCTCCTTCCATTCCCGAGTGCCTGTGTTCCAAACAAAACAAAAAGAAGCCTCCACCCCCCCCCCCCCCCCCCCCCCCCCCCCCCCCCCCCACCCCCCCCGCCACCCCCCCCCCCACCCCCCCTTCTCCAAACCGTACGACTCACGTGGAGCGTGATGAGGAGCACGTCCAGGGCGGTGGGCTCTTCGGGGGACGAGACGGACTTGCGCTGGAGCTGGAGTTTGCAGAGCTGCGTCCAGCGCACCCCGTCCAGGTTGGGACAGGCGCTCATGTCCTTCAGGAGCACCAGCAGGGCGTTGCCGTGCTTGTCTTTGATCGGCTCCAGGTACACCTGGCCGAGGTCCTGCGTTCCCAGCATTCCCTGAGACGAGAGGGGACATCATCGTAACTGTACCGTGTGCAAACGAGCTGAGGGGAGGAAAGCGCCGAGTGGAGGAAAGGGGCGGAGTTCACTGAGCGTCGTCCAACCTGGAGATGGGACACGGCCTGCAGCATCTTGAGGCGAGTCTGCAGGGTACAGGAGCAGGACGACTGGGAGGGACTGAGACACTGCTGCAGCCAGGGGATTTCCTCCCACAGATAGGACACCTGACGCAGGGACAGAAAGCAAAGCAGTGCTCTTCATTAGTCCGTTGGATGGTTTCAATTAGCTTTGTGGGGATTGTGGGATGGCAGATGCTCCATTGTCTCTTCCCTCCCCCTTCGTCCTTTCAGTCCGGTTACCTTGGTGAACCAGAGGAAGTCCTGCAGGAGCGAGCTGGAGTAGGAGTCTTCAACCTCCACGATGGGAATCTGGTCCTCCGGAGTGACCAGCACGTTGTCGTCTCTGTAGAAAATGGATGTGAGATAGAGACCTCTGGAGAGCGAAAAGGGAGGAGTAAAAGAGATGTGGTCAGACGGAGTGTAGCGGGCATGGACATCGAAGCCAGGACCAGCAATCAAATCAATCCAGGCGGAAAGCATTCATCCACGCGCTGTATCGACAGTGGCCTTCACATTGAGGTCAAGCATCCAGTTCTACCTTTTCAAGCTTTTGACAAATTTGCTGGTGGGCTGGAAGAGGTGACGCAGGCTTTTGGACACAGAGTGCTTCCTGCCTTGCGGTGGAGCTTTGCACTGCTCTGTGTTGACAAGACAGAGAGAACGAAAAAAAGCAAACGATTCACAATTGCACCGTGGCACCAGAAAAATTCAATGGAACAAATTCTTTCCCATCTCATTACAACCAGGCGCACTGGTGCTCCGGATGCCGTCAAATCCCGGATCTTGTGACCAGGCGCTCTCCAGGTTTTTCCCTCCCATTTTACCAGTGAATACCTCTGCCCTGACAAACTCTCGAAATATCTCTGGCGGTGACAGCCTGTTACTTAATTGACAACCAACTTGACATGTCCAAAAACACGGTCGGAGGGGAATGTTTTTCGACGTTTCATGCGCTCCAGTGGCCCGGCACCATCTGACAGTCATGCTGGCTGCCAACTGCAGACTATGGGCCTTGAGGGAACCACTAGCTCTCAAGTCCCATAGGAACACTAACTGTGTATATATATATGCGTGTGTGTGTGTGTGTGTTTACCTGCGCATACTATAACTGCTGGAGCATGGCACGTCTTGAGCTACAGCCATATGAGTGGAGCCAAGGAGCTGTAGTCATTTGTGTGTGCGCGCGTGTGTGTGTGTGTGTGTGTGTGTGTGTCTGTATGTGCCTTAACCCTTTGCCACTCACTGACAGGGAGGTCAGTTAAGTCTGTGGGGACATGTTTATTTTTAGTGGGCCTGGAGGGGGTTGGAGGCGAGAGAGGGAGGTGTGGGTATATATGTATGTGTGTGTTTGTGTGGGCGCCTGTTGGTGAGATAACGCACCTCCCAACTCATTAGAAACCTCGAGTCCCGAACCCCTTCGCAGATTCCCTCCCCTCCCAGGTGATCTTACTCCAGCCCCAGGCCACTTAAAGTCAATAAATCCCCCCATTCAGGACCCGAAAAGAACTCATTTTCTCTCCAGGTGGACGAGTCGAGGTGGAGTAACGAGAGAAAAAAACTGCCCCGCCCCCCGCCCCGCGACCCCTCTCACCTCCCCGCATTTCTCTCCCCTCGCGAGTCTGTCCAGCTCCAGTCCTCGTGGCCTCGGCTCCCGCTTTGACACTGAGTAAGACAGACAAGCGCGGGCCGACGGCCGGGGTGACCGTGTTAGTCAAGGCCCCTTTCAAACTTTAATTAATAGTGTTTGGACAAGAGGGAGAAGGTGGCGTGGGCCGAGCGCACGACTGTGTGGAATGGGGACAACGGTTCAAAAACGATCGCGCACAGCAGCGTTTGCGTCTGTGCGTGTCGACGTGTATCTTAGCGTGTGCCTCTCTGTCTTTCGGGGGGGGGGCGTAGATGTATGGACAGTAGACAGGATGACTGGCGGGCCGTGGGGGATGGTGGTAGCGGCGGGGGGGGGCAAAAACGATCGCGCACAGCAGCGTTTGCGTCTGTGCGTGTCGACGTGTATCTTAGCGTGTGCCTCTCTGTCTTTCGGGGGGGGGGCGTAGATGTATGGACAGTAGACAGGATGACTGGCGGGCCGTGGGGGATGGTGGTAGCGGCGGGGGGGGGGAGCACTAGTCAGTGTTAATTTATGCCCTCTCCTGACTCCAGCCCAAGACTCGTCTCTTACAGGAATAACAAACATGACCCCGGGACACGGCACCTCGGCTACCGTGCCTGAACTCTCCGGCTCAATCAGTCGCCGTCTGAGGAACCGAGGGCACACTCAATACCGGCTATTATACTGCGCCTTGCCCCCGTCTCAAATACGGTCTGGCCACAGTGGACAATAGTAAGTGGGTGAGTGTGTTTGGGGCATGTCGTTGAAGGGGGGGGGGGGGGAAGGGGGGGGGGGGGGGGGGGGGGGGGGGGGGGAACGACAACTTGCTCAATGTTAAATGCAGTTTGCCATCCCGTAAAGGAGTCAGTGTGGACAGGTTTTGACACTTGCGGGGCCGACTCACAGCCAGCACTGTTTGGAGATATAAACAGCTCGAGTGTGAGAGAGGTCGATCTGCATTTTGTCACACAGAGAGAGACATTTTTTTTTTTTAAACAGAGGAAGGGCTGAGTCATGGAAAGACGCCCGCTTTAGGGGGTTGGGGTGGGGGGCGGTTGTTGAGACAGACAGACGGGGGGGCGTATTATTTTTGAGGTGGCATGCCGCCTTGAGCATGTCCCCACGAAGTACTTGTCGTGCCTGAGATTGTAAAGTGTCTGTCAAGGTGAGACGAAACACGGCCGTTGGCGGGGGGGGGGGGGGGGGGGGGGGGGGTGACCCTTAGGCCGTTGTCGCACCTGCGTATTGGCGGAGCGGCCATGGCTCACCGTTGCGTGCGTTTACCCCGGGGGAACGTTTCTGAAGCGCGAACGAGACGGCGGCATGAAAAAAAAAGACCGGCACCGACCCAGGCTAGGGTCAAGTGTATTTGTAGTCGTGGAGTCGCGCGTTGTTATTCTTTCGGAGGTTTACTGCTCGTGACTCCCTAGGCACGCCCCGCTGATAGTTTAAAACACGTAGTCGGTGGTCACGTTTAGTTCAATGGGCACATCCGGCCACGGTCGGGTTTGTGGTTGCACTCAGGGCATCGACAAACCATGAAAACTCTCCTATTACTGTTGGGTCTCGTCGGTAAACAGGGAGCGGATCACAAGGTGGATACCGTGGCAGACGCAGTGGCGGTGAGCTTCTTTTATCTGTCCCAGGAGCTGGTCCAGAGCCTCCTTCTGGCCTCTCTGCCGTGGTGCGCGGCCGTCGATGTCCCTCCAACCTGTGGCCATGGGTGAGACGGCAAACATCAGACACAGCTCCAATGTCAGTTTTCCGAGTTTGGCAGGGTTTGTCCTACTGTCATTACTCATTCACTTCCGTTTGGCTGCACTGTTACGACGTCATCACTTC
>JAFBJU010000204.1:236234-267331 GCA_016785305.1 Colistium nudipinnis
CGGGGGACTTCGCTGGGAACGTGGACCCAACTCCAGAAGCCACGTTTTGACGTGGCGGTGTGCAATTTCCCGAGCCCGCACACACCATGTACCTATCAAATGACATACGGAATTATAAAGCAATGCTCAAACGTGCCGGTTGGTTTGGAGGGAGGAGAAGGAGAGGGAGTGTGTGTCTGTGTGTGTGCGCGTGTGCGTGTGTGTGTTTGTCTGCTTTCACGAGGTGGCTGCCTTACCATGCCACAAAGCGTGTCATGAAATGACTATAAACCCTAAACGCAGGAACAGGGAGCACATACACGCTGGGTTGGCTGCTGGGCAAACCCCCCGGCGTGGAAGCATTTAACTGGGGGCCCCCGACAGAGGAAAAGAAGGGTGCCACAAAACAAAAATGAAAGGCAGTGACGAGTGCAGAGCGGTGCATTGATCTGAGGCGGGGGGGGGGGGGGGGGGGGGGAAAAAAAAAACGGGGGGGGGGGGGGCAAAAACAAAAAACTCAAAAAACCCTCAGCTGTTCAGCATGTGAAAAAAAAAACAAAAAAAAACGAAACCTCCGCGACATCAAAGTTGTTGCCCCGGGAGTCTTACTAGCATGCTCGAAGCCGGTCTGCATGCGTCTGAAGAGCCGGAGCCTCCACTCCCAGGCCTTCAGCTGCCTCTCCTGGTCGGCGCCTTCCCGCTCGCAGGGGGCCTCGGGGGGCACCTGGGCCTGGAGCTCCGACACCCTCTGCTCGGCCTCCTGCACCAAGGTGGCCAAATGAACCGCTCGGCCCTCCAGACTCACGACTGAGAAACACATGGGGCACACGAGGGCGAGAGAGAGAGAGAGAGAGAGAGAGGTCAGTGCGCGCGTACTGCATAACCAGAGACATTTAATTACCCAGAGGCACATGTTTATTCCATTATTTGTCCATTATTTCAAAGTGACACCCAGAGAGATACCGAGCCAGACTATAAATTGGAATGGGCTGTTTTTTTGTTGCTTCCCCCGACCGATATTCAAAGAGAAAAATGAAAATGCTCCCGCCTCAGTGAACGCTTTTCATTAAAAAGATAATAATGAAAAAAACGTCAGCCAATCAAGCAGAACCATTGCGATAAGAGCCATTAAACCCAGAGGAGGAGATAGAATGGGTTCATTACAACATCATCCAGTTTTGTGAGTTCTCCCGCTTTTATCCAGATCTTCAGCGGTGCCCGAGGCTGCGCCGATATTCCGAGGAATATCGCCTGCCATGTTGCAAATTGCCTTTGCAGACCACTCGTTTCTTTTTTTAATGTCTTTGTTTGCCGAAACGCTGCGGCAGATGCCTCAATAAACTTTCTTTAATTGAACCGAGCGGTCCCTCTTTGGGGATGACATCACCGGGAAAACGCCGCAGAAAATCAGGGGCAATGAAAGTGAGGGGAGCGCGAGAGGGAGGGGTATTCTTCATATGCGGTCACAACGGGCACACAAAATGGTGGGAGCACGCGCAGACGTCACTTGGAGCTGCCGCTGTAAAACTCTTACTATTACTACTATTTATGTGGAAAAATGTGTATCACTGATCTATTTATATAGTGTGCCAGAGCCTCACGCGGGGCCCTCCGTCCGAAGAAGGCCTTCCTCAGGGGGTAAACAGGGTTAACGCAGGGTGGTGAACAATGAAGTTTCCTTTAAGAGAATCGCCGTGTACTGGATGAGACGTGGCACTCGATAGAAATATCCTAATCGTGACCCCGGGGGGGGGGGGGTCAAAGGTCCAACGCACACGGATCGCCCTGAAGGAAAGAACGGCAGAACAGGTAACTCCGAGCGGAGGTCACGGAGGACAGTAGCGTACTGTACTTCTTCCTCGGTGGCTGGTCATTCCTGGAGTGTGTCTGGTGTGTGTGTGTGCGTGTGTGTGTCTGTGTTTAGTCTGTGTGGTCTGTGTTTGTCCGTGGTGGATTCCACTGTTGAGCGTTAGATTCCACTGTTGACAGTAAGTTTAAAGCTCCGTGTCAAAATGTCCATCTGGGTGTTTAATTCTGCGGCTCTCTCGGCGTCTCCTCCGCGGCTGAGAGCTTCTCTTTGAATCCCGGGCTCTTCTCCGGGTGTCAGTTTTGTTGTTTTCTTCAGCCACTCGTGTGAAAGACTCGGCGGCTGTTGGTCGGGTAGAGCGAGAGGTTGGGCTTTGGGTTTACACAACGTCCAGTCCAGTGGCCTAGTCGGGCCACTCCCGCAGACTGAGTTTTAAGGTTCGAGTAAGTTTCGAGAAAATAAACCGGTCAACTCAAGTCGTGTGTGTGTGTGTGTGTGTGTCTACGTATTTTTTATTTATTATTATTTATTTTTACACGGCTTGAGTTCATAGAAGACAGACAAATCTCCAAGGCAATTTCAAATTCACATTATTATAGGACAACTCATTAGAAATGCAGCACACACACACACACACACACACACATATATCTATATATATATATATTTTGAAATTGGAAATGTAAATAAAATGGACATTAATGGGCCATGTCTGTCCAAGGATCCTCAGCGCGCATCCCAACTTACACCCCGACCTTAACCAGAACGGCCACGGACCTCCTGACCTCGAAGCGTGTCGTTGCCTTAAAATGTGATGATTTACGTTGTGGCAACTTGCTTTGTTCCCCCCCCCCCTCCCCCGAAGGAAGACCAGTCCTCCTAATGTGAGTGAGTAAACACATTGAAGTCCCCACAACATGAGTAATCCTTGGAAAAGACACACGCTCTGTCTCTCTCCGGTTATTTGGGCTCTGGAGAGAGCGAGCGAGCGGGAGAGCAAAATCAAAGAGCAAACTTCAGTAAACACCACTTTCCCTTCAAGTGTCTTTCATGTAATGATACCTTCATAAGACGTCTGGCTCAGCTCGGGAGAAAGTGTGTGTGCGCGCACGCACGAGAACAAACACAAACAGCCTAGGAGCCGCACTGGCGAGTTCTAATCATTAACAGAAGCCGGGGAGCGGAGGCTCCGCAGATCACAGACAGCGAAAAGTGCTTCCAAAGATGACTAATATCGCACCGTGCATGGCTGCCACCGCTTTGTCGCCTTTAATGGCTTTTTTTTAGCCGGCGGCGGAAAAACAGAAAAAGAAATTTGCGAGACCGTCGATAAGCGCACGCCTGAATGCGTTACAGGTGTGCGCGCGCGCCCGCGTGTGTGGCAGACGGCTGCGTTGCGTGTGTCTGCGTGGGGGCCGTTGCTTTGGGCAACACCTGCGGTGGCTTCGGTTTCAGCCGACCCCGCTGCGGCAGAAGCCGGGGTTCCCAGAGAGAGAGAGAGAGAGAGAGAGAGAGAGAGAGAGAGAGGCCGCCGGAGTTCCAGACAGACTGTTTCTGGTATCGGTTGTGAGTGAACACTAAATACTGAGATCTACAAAGGGAGAGCCGGGATTAAAGATCTGTCAGTGAGTGACAGATGTGGTTTTGGGCCTCACTTGCATCGTTAGCTTGTAAAGAGTGATTGGCAGAGGACCACTAACTTTGGCTTTTCCCGTACACCGCAAGATTCGACAGCGCAAAAGTTTGCTTTAGTGTGACTCGGCGGCGGAAAAGTTGCTCTCCCAAAAAAGAAAGGCCTGACTTAATTAACGAGGAGCATTTTGATTGAATTAAACATTCGATAATGTGAACCCACGAACAGATGTTTTATGTTTTGCCTCCAGAAAGATGGACAGAGCAACGTCTCTGCATTCTATGTTTATTCTTTTCTTTATATATATACTGTATATGTATATATATATATATATGTATATATGTATATATGTATATATGTATACACACATATATATATGTGTATATATATATATATATATATATATATATATACAGTATATATGTGTGTACAGACTGTAATAATAAAGAAAACTCACCCCCTCCCAAATATGTTGTGTTAATCATTCACAGAAAGTGAAAGCACTCCACAGCAAATACGTGGGTGTCGCAATATATAAAAAAAAAAACAAAAAAAAACACCACAAAAAAAAAAACTCCTAAAAAGTCCTTGTTAGTGCAGCGATGTGTAATAAGGCAGTGTGTGTGTGTGTGTCGACCCGTGAGTGTGTGTGTGTGCGTGTGTGTTGGATGCCAGTGCGACTCTACTCACAATGGGGGCTCTCCTTGGCGCCGGCGCGGAGCAGCAGCTTGGCCATGGGGACGTTGTTGGTCATGATGGCGATGTCGAGGGGCAGCAGGCCCTCGCTGTTGGGGGTGTTGAGGTCCAGCTCCTCCAGACTGTACTGGGACAGGAGCAGCTGCACCAGGTCCAGCTCCTGGTGCTCCACCGCCTCCAGCAGAGCCTCGTTCCCCTGGAACTGTGGCACACGAACAAAAAAGATAACGGGTTCGAATACTGCTGATTGTATATTATGATATGCTGAGAAATTCATGAGTGAATGCCGCGCTTTATAGTCCCATGAACCTTCCTCTACGAACTCCCACAATGCTTCTCTCTCCATAAAGCGCCCGGTCTCGCTCTACAAGAGTGAGATGGATGGTTGTGTGACGTCACTGCACGAGATTCCTTACCCACCGTCCAGGTCTCTGACTATTTTTAGACTAACCATGGTCCCTTATTATCATTTTTTTCCCCCTTGCCTCTCCTTTTTCTCTGACTTACGATGGTGGTTTTGCGTGGCCTCTCCTTGTCTCCTCCCCGTCCCGACGCCACGCTGTCCTCCAGGGCAGGGGGGTTGGTGCCCACGCGGAACTTTCCAGACAAGTTGCGGTACAGGCGGCGGGCCGCGCTCGGCGACGATAGGCTGGCCGCCTTGCGGGCCGGGGCCGGCTGGTGGGCCTGGTCCCCCCTCATGGGCTGCGTCATCTTGGCAGAGTCGGCCCTGGAGGAGAGACAGGTGGGCGGAAGTGTGAGTGGAACGTGACATTTCACGCGGCACGCGGGCCACGTGATTCCTTGACGTCCGTGGTACGAGTTTACAACTTTGGAAAAGATCACCAGGCACGTGACCGAAGGGGGCTACCGTGCAACGGCTCGGGAGGGAAAGACTCGCGCGCAGATTGGCACACAGGTTCCGAAAAAGTAGGTCTTTAAAGAAAAAACTTCTTCAGGCCTTTCACCGTGACATGACGCCCCAGTGACGGTCTTAGGTGACAGGAAAATGTGGTATTTCTCTAAAATTAGTTTTAATGCCCCTGTTCACCTTGAGAGTTCATAGCTTGTCGGACTACAAAACAAAAACTGACTCGCCTCGATTCTAGGTCATCTAATACAGGAGCCATAAATCGAAGAGCACCTCTGCTTTCTAAAGAAAGGTAGTCACATCTGTACCGGCCAAGCTCGGGTATGAATCAAACTTAGTCTTGATTTCAGTTTTAATCCAATAATGAAAGTTGGAGAAAAAAAAGAAAAAAAAGGAAAAGTAAAGTAGTTTCATTGTGACGGGACAATTAAGGAATGAAGTTTGTGAAACAGCACCAGAAGCGAATAGGACTGAATGTGGCAAAAATGAAATCCTACTATGGCATTGTATTTTACAAATGTATTTATTTTTTAATCCTATTAATATTTCAATCCCGCCCCCCCCCCCGAGGAAAAATAAACTGTAGTCCCCTGGGAGACAGGTCCAAGCCAGATCCGTGTGGGAGAACCACGGATCTATGGCATGGTGATACATTACACCGACCTGCCAGATGGACACCGTGTTGGCATTATCGGTTCTCGCTCACAGGTGCCATATGAGTCATTCTACGCTGGGCAATGTCAGCGTTCTTCTGTGACATTATGGGTTGTGTTGTGTGTGTGTGTGTTTTTTTATTTTATTTTAAAATTAGTTTTAAAGGATCAGCATCTTGTGCCGCTGCCGTCTTGGCATCACTGGTATGGCGACTATGCCGCCGTCCCCCCCCCACCCACCCCGTTACACTCCTGCCATGGGAACTATGTAGATGATGGTGAGTTTCTAGGGGGAGTCTGGTCGGTGGTGTTCACACACACTCGAGCGCTGAAGGAAATGTCATCGGGCCTCCGCAGGCGACGGTGACAGACTCCATGACGGGGTCACATAAAACTGAGGCTGAGAGATAAATGAATTCCTACAGGGCAGACTTTTCAACACCTCTCTCTCCTCCCTCACCGCCCGGCAACTTATGAATGTGTTCCTCTTTTTTTTTTTTTTATCATCTCCTGACGTCTCTGTTTTTTTGTTTTTTTTTCCCCCTTCTCCTCTTTGTCTTATCGCTCCCGGGCTTTCACTGCTCCCCTTTATCTCCTTATCCCCTGCTCATTTTCTCCTCCTCTCTCCCTAACACTCGCTTCGCTTTCGATTTAACTACGAATCCCCATTTTATAGCAGTGTGACCATAAAAACCACTCTGAAATTATTTTAGGGGTAACAACCCACTGGAAGCACTTACAGTGTTCCCAAAGTTTAATCTAATTTTGACACATATTTCATAAAAAAAAAAAAAAAAAAAAAAAAGTCAATATGTGACCATGTGACCAAAATGGCCACGTTTGAACAAAAAGACTATAATTTGAATCCCTACGACCCTCAATGCATTTGTCCCTTTGAAATGATCACAAAGGAAAATGCATTTATTTGTTAATTGTTTTTTCCAAGGCAAGGGTTTGAACGAGAGATGGGACAGGGTCGAGGAAAGTGAATAAAGGGTGAGTTAGTTTGGGGCCAGCGTGTGCCATATGCCAAGAAGCATCACACGGGCCAAGAACAGATTTGTCAAGGTGAGAACATCTGTAGGAAAAATGTTATTTATACCCCCACTCCGCTATGGACGTGTGAGCCCACGGCAGCACGAACGCATACACGCACGCGCTTGCGCACACCCACATACACACACACGACCCCCCCCCCCCCCCCCCCCCCCCCCCCCCCCCCCCCCCCCCCCGCACACCCACATACACACACACGACCCCCCCCCCCCCACCCCCGCGCCCACCGACGCATGCAATTTGTACAACAGCTGACGGCGGCCCACATTGTAGACATTAAAGCAGCTCCGAGCCCCCCGCAACAAGCCCGTTTTCGCAGGGCCCATACACCTAAAATACCCCCCCCGATCCCCATCCCTTCCCGCTCCGTCCCCTCCATCTCCACTCCATCCCGTAATAGAGGCCTTATTTTAGACATCCTCGTGTTCCCGGCCGGGGGCTAACCTATTCCAGGGTTCCAGATAAAGTGCGGCAGGTATTTGGAATAATTTTTCCATGGGCCTGGCCCGGAAGATAAAACAAGAGATATATTTGTAATGCGTGTGCCGGTATCTCATTTCAAAGAGAAAGCCCATCGGAATCCGGCCCCGGGCTTATTGTTATTTGCCTGAGATGGAACAGGCGACTTTTTTTTTTCTTTTTCCTTTCTGTCGGCAGCACCCACCAGCCCCATCACTCTCTGACGACATTAGCGAGGGTGTAGCGCGGCGCGGTCGCGCGCCCGTGCCTTCAAAGAGTTCCTGCATCCTTCACGGGAGATCGGGATGTCATTTTGGCAATGACGTGCCCCCTAACCTACGAAAAGATAAAAGGCGGTACATAAAAGAAAACAAATAGACGAAGCGCAATGCCAACAAGCAGGGCAGCGTTTGATAAAAATGAATGCACACGGCGTTTCAGTCTCAGTTTTTTTTTTGGGGGGGGGGGATGAGGCTGATGATCATTCGCCCTGCCTTCCTCGCGATTCGAGAGAAGCACGTACTGACTCTGCGCAGCTCTGCCAAAACGACAAAGACGACACAAAACCGTGCCTCCCTGTTCCTCAGCATTATCAAAGACAGCTGAAATCCATACAAACTAAAAGTTGTGTATTTATCTCAGTGACAACTTCTTCACCATTCATAAACCGATGTGAAGCAATTTTGAGACTCGACCCGACACACAAATCACCGCACCTGGACTCACTTGGAACGACACAAACAAAGACATAGTCTATGTCGCGCAATTTCCCTCGAGTTTTGGACGCCGAGAGCCGCTGTTCTGGGAAAACCAAAGTCTCCCCCAAAAACTCCAGGCTCCATGTTTGGCCCCCGATCAATCCCACATCAAATGCACTCAGTGAGCCTGGATCAGGCCCCTTAAACAATCAACACCCCAAAGCTGCACACGTGGGCCCAGGCAGCATCTGCTTTGTTAGTTGTATCAGTCTATTTACACAAACGGTGAGTCACGCGTAAACAAAGACTGCGTATATCTAAAAATACGCGGAGAGAGTCTAGACGTTTACTAACTGTTTGACGACAAGTCAAGATGGGAGAGAACCCCCGTGATTTCAGAAAATTTGGGGAAATAATTGGCAGCGCAGAAACGCCAACGTTTTCCGGGATTTTTTGGGGGGCCAGCTAAGAGGAGGCCACAAGTATGCGCATGAGAGTTCATAACAGCGGCGGGCAGAGGAACAACTCGCAGATGCTTCAGAGTCGAAGCCGAAAAGTGGCGGCAGAGTGGAAAAATGTTGCCGCATCCAAGAAAATCCTGTCTTATGTTGCAACAGGCAGTGTACACCAAAGAGCCGGGGCTGGACGACATCCATCCAACCCGGTGTCAACAGTGCATGAGCATCAGTACGCACACCCCCTACGTGAATCATTTGAGTCCAAAATCCTAAATCCCAATTGGAGCATCTCGAATTTAAATTTTCAGCAGGTACTGGGGCTTTTCTGGTACATTTCGCCAGAACTGGGATAGGATGCATTTTTGTTCTCTTTTGCAGAACCACAAACTTTTTTTTTTTTTTCTTTTTTTTTTTTTCATTTCCCCCGTTTTTCACCCACAACTTGTTTTGTCGATGAACAAAAACAAACTATCTACGGGATTTTCCTGCCATGCGAAATCAGATTGCTCGGTTTGATTTATTTTGGTCCCAACGTGAACTCGAATGTTATTGGCCAACGTTTTTCAGGCTTCTATAAATAAAGACAACACCAATCCAAAAATACGAAGCATTTCTCTTTACAGCACAAACACACATCAAGTGACAGAGCTATATTTTTTTCTTATCTGCAGCCATGTGTCGGGGCGCATGGTGCGCACATGTGCACTAGTGCGCGAATTCCAAATTTAGCGACAGGAGCACCGAGAAAGAAACGTTATCAGCGAGGCGCAACGAAACAATTGATAACGCTTTGAAAAGCCAGGTTGGATCCTTTCTAAAAAGTGATGTTGTACTTTTGATGCCTGAATGCTTTCTGCCCTCAACACATCCTGACTCTTTGTTTCTGTTTTTTCCCACTGCCTCTGCTCCACCTCATCCCAAACGTTTCACACTGTCAGCTGTGGGTTGACCCCCCCCCCCCCCCCCCCCCCCCCCCCCCCCCCCCCCCCCCGCGCCCTCTCCCCCACCCCCCTGCAGGTTAGTGTGTGCGTGTGATTGTGTTTACTACACACGGCAACGGCGCAAATGAAATGAGCATTCATATTAGGAGACTCTTTTTTTTTTTTTATCCCCCGTCTGCACATGTCACGCCGCACAAGCTGAACAAAGACCGGGAGGTAGGAAGATGAATAGAGACAGAGACCCAGGAAAGGCAGAGAGCGGCACCAGAAGGACAGTGCTGGCTGAAAACACAGTGGTGGGGGTCAGATAGGCAGACAGTGAGAGGGGAAAGTTGCACAAAATCACTCACTGACACACACTCACTCACACACACATGCACGCACGCCCGCACTCACACAGAGTACGCTGGGCTGCTCTAAATGTGGCTTGTAGAAGGAAATTCTGAAATCTGAGTCTTGGCACCAGACAGGCTGGAAGCAGGCAGGCTGCTGGACGCACAGAGGGAGAGAGAGAGAGAGAGAGAGAGAGAGAGAGAGGGAGTGAGTGAAAGAGAGAGAGTGGGAGGGGGGAGGGGGCGGGTGATGATGGAGGGACGGGGAGGGGGGCAGTATTACTAGAATTTATATAGCTGTACCCTCTGTTTGGATCTTATCAGCTTATAGGCAACATGAGGCCACACCAACACTGTGACCCGCAGCCCCTCGCTCACATTAGTTGGCATGGCAACACAACAAATGCAGGCACACACACACACTCGTGCTCACATATTGGAAGGCGTGCGCACGTGTAGACGCAGGCACGCACGCACGCGCGCAGCAGCGGCGCTTCGGGTGGTTTCACATGATTTTTTTATGGCCGAACACAACAGCCGCCGCGATTCTTAGGGCTCTTCAGGGTCATATCGTAACGGAGGGGATTTCGCCGAGGGACGTTTTTGGGGCGAGTGCATAAGCGTGTATTTGTTGGGGGGAAAAAAAACACCGCCCTTTCTCCCTACCCCCGAGGTGTTGCAGAACGGTCAGATGCCGATTCTCCCACCAGATGAGCAGTTGATGGAGACGGGCCCATACGGGAAGCGTATCTCCTCGCCGATGGTCGTTAAAATACACTAAGGTGTTCAAATTAGGTTCTTTCAATTACACGCGCCACATGTATAGCTTTTGGATGATGTTTCGTTCACTTTTTTGGTAAGTCTGTGCCAAGATCACTGGGACCCAGGCGTGCGCATCTGTCGGGCGAGTTGGAACAAAGTGTGGACACCAGGTACACGAACACACTCTCACTGGCCTATTTACACCGCTCTTTTTCTGTCTCCCCTTTTATCTCGTCCTCTTCTTCTCGTTTTTTTTTTTTTTTTCCTCTCTTTCTCCCTTGGGAGAGCGGCAGAGAAAGAGTGGGCGGTCCGCTGTATGTTTAACCTTTGAAGTGGGCCTGCTGGGCCGAGCAAGGCCTGCCACCTGTTGGCTCTGTGTGTGTCCATGTGTTGTGTGTGTGTGCACGCAGAGGTAAATCTCTCTAATTTTGATGAGGGGAGGGGGGGGGGCCGTGTGTGGTGTGGTGGCGGGCAGCGTCCGACGTTCTCAGGAGGGGGAGGAGGGAGGGAAGGGGCGGGGTTGCTTCCAAGGTGGGATCACACTCACACACAAACATACATACAACCCCTCCTCTGTCAGAGGCTTGGTGACACCATGTCTCCCACGGCGATCGTGGGCCCAGCCTGGGTGGCTCCAGGCCTTCTGTGTGTCTCTCCGTGTGTGTGTGTGTGCGTGTGTGTGTGTGTGTGTTTGTGTCACACCAAAGGGGTCCCTGTCTGGGCCGCCATATGCCACCCACCCAGCCAGTGAGAAGAGAGAGGCGGGGGCGACCCCTGGCCACCGAAGCCACCAGTTGGCCCATTCTCTCAGTCACACGCCGACCGGGCGCCATGTTTATCTGGAATAGTGATGGAGGGAGCTGGTTGGCTGTGTGTGTGTGTGTGTGTGTGTCTCCTGACGGCAAAAGATCTTTGTTTTTTTAATGACAATATGTATACACTCACATATATATGTACACATTTATGCACTATCCTGATGGAGTGGAAACAGTAGTTTGTTAACAGGGTGTGTGTGTGTATGTGTGTAAACCCTTAAATCTTATGAACAATGACAGAAGCAGTAACGACAATTGTAGTTGAATATATATGTATATGTATATATATATATATATATATATATATATATATTTATATATTGTGTAGTAATGTATGTAAAAAAAAATAAAAAAAATATTCACCTGAAGAGTTCCCTAATGAGCCCCACGAAACCTGACTGTTGCAACCACTTTCTGTCAGCGGACTTAGTCAGCGGGGAAAGGGGGAAAAATGTGCAATGAATTCCTCCGCACTTGCTTCGGAGCGCCGGCTCTCGTAGGGCCTCTGTTTCGCCCCAGCGTACACTGACGCGCGCCTGTGGCCGTCCGCTCTGCCGGAGCATCCTATCTCGATCTGTAAAGCGTTTTTCCAAGACTAGTTTCGAACCACAAAGCCTCTTGGGTCCGCGGCCGATTTCGTCTTCCTACCTCTGACCCCCGAACGCCACCCCACCAACACCGGGAGAGAGCAGGCAGAGGTGGGGGTGCGGCTTCCGGAGCTTCCGCTGTCTATTACCGGCTTCTCAGCCACACATGGAGGCGCGCTGACCCTCTGACCCCCTGGCTCTGCACGCACACGCGCACAAACAGGAAGAATCGCGCCACACACGCGACAACGCAGCCCTCCCCTCCCATACGCCTCATTTCCGAACTCCTCTTTCTCCAAAATATTTGTTACTCGCCCTTCACCGTCTCCCACCCTCATCGTTTCAATCTCTCTTTACATCTACTTCAGTCTCAATCTTTCTCACTCTATCCACTTATTACCCCCTTATTCCCTCCGTCCTGCTCTTCTACCTGCTCCCCCCCCCCCCCCCCCCCCCCCCCCCCCCCCCCCCTGCTCTTCTACCTGCTCCCCCCCCCCCCGCCCCCACCACCACACACACACTTTTCTCTTTCAGTGGACGTCTCCCTCGCGCTGTCCCCCTGTGTCTCTGCGCTGAGTCGAGGTTTGGAGTGGGAACCCGGGGCATCAAGTCGGAGACACACAGGACAAGAGGGAGCCAGCCTCATAAATCTCCCTTCGTGCAGCCCACAGCATCCCAGAGTCAAGAACGCAGTGGTGTGTGTCCATAAAAGAGTATTTGAGAGTAGAAATGTGTGTGTGTGTGTGGGGGGGGGGGGTGTTGTATGTTCAATTATGCAAATTGCAAGTGTGCAGGCATTTCTTTTTTGATTTATGCAGTGGACTCATTTGTGTGGGTACGTACATGTGTGTGCGGCTTTGTTTCTGAGTGTGTTGGACAGGACCGGACCAGGGCCGATCCAAAGCCCAAATGTTGCTCCATCACATGGACGGGATTCTATGGACCCTCGTCTCGCCAACAGCTCAGCCTCAACACATTGTTATTGCAGGCAAAGAAGAGGCGGTGGAAGTGAAAACTTGAACAGATCACAAGTGAAACTATGCGAACAAACAGATTTGCTCTCAGGGAAAATGTTTCCCCCGTATCCTCAGGAGTGTTTCATTGAAAGGAATTTTTCAAAAGAAAAGAGCGAAGATGTTCCCATCTTTCCCATTTTTTTTTTTTCCCTCACCACTTTGAATTTGACACAACCGTGTTAGTAAAAGAAGAAAAAAAAGAAGGAAAAACCTTTTTTGGAATTGACCGAAGAGAATGTTGTAGTCTGAATTTCCAATGAGATAAATGACAGGCACCTATGACCTCCAATCTCTGTCCAACGCGTTTGCCGTGACAGCTCCGCACCACGGAGAGCGGGAGAAAAAGGGAAAGCGGGGAATATTCATTTCAAGCCTAAACCATATGAGGCACCATCCAAAAACCACTTCACACCAGGGCCCTTTCAGCTTTGCCTTTCTTTTTCCAGAACGACTCTCTGTTTTCTCTTTTTGGTTCCCCCCGTGCACGGTGAGCAACGATTGGAACTCTGAAGATGCAAGAAAAAATTTAAAAAACTCCGCAAACATTACTTCCTCCAACTTGTTGTGCTTGTGTTTCAGAATATTCTCTGAGAGTCCATCTGGGGGCTGCTTTGCTTCCTGACATTGGAGCTAAGGCATTGTCCAAGGAGCCCCGTTTCGAGTTTTCCCTGAAGACAGCAGGGACACCAGAACCGATGTTACACGCTGATTAATAATGAGGATCGGTTACGGGAAATCCTGCTTGGCCAACATACGCGGCGGCCTCTCCATCCACAGGGGCCTTTTTTTGTTTGTTTTGTTTTTCTTCTTTTTGGCAAATACGCTCCGACGGCCTCTCTGATCACCATGAGGGGGTTTTGGAAATGAAGACTTAATCGCTGGCGCTACGCTGGACCCGAACCGTTGGCCCCTTTATAGCCCGAGTATGGACACGTCATGCACAGGGAAACGTGGCAGCACATATTCGCGTCAGGGGGAAACGGATCTCATGTTTGGCTGAGTGCTGAGTGGTTCACGTATTGAGCAGCATGATGATCAGAAGTCCCCAAGTGTCCCCAACGGTTTAAAGCATTGCTTTCCCCTTTCCTGTTCGCCTCCGACGCCCCCCCTAAAACCCTTTTCCCCCACTCCTACTCTTTTTCCTCCAAACCCGACCCCTAGAGCCCATTTACTATGATTACCAATAACAATAACGTGGCCGTTATCTTTTATTATCGCATTCTCCCGAGGTGCCGCCAGCTCGCGCGCAAGACTTTGATAAAACTACAAAAGAGCTCCTGTTTCGCCGGGGGCCTTTATACGGGGCTGCCTCGGCTTAGGACTCCCCTCATAGTCCCAGTTTGTTTGGGTATCTGATTCGAGGCGAAATGAACGGCAACGGCCCGCTAAATAGATAGTAAAGCGTTAGGCCACCCGAGACCGCCTCACTGCACAGGGCCCGCTGGCCCCCGGTGTCCAGCTTGGTATTTCATATCATCTCGGATGACCCTGAAAAGCTTGGAGTCAAAGAGAGGGAGGAGGGCGCAGAGGGGTGGGTAAATAGAATTCAAACTTCATTTAGAAGACGGCCAGCTTTACCATTTCCACTATTTCCGTTTTCACTACGCGCAAAAAGCATTCCCCTTATGACTTGACCTTCTCCACAGGCTCTGTCCCAGGACAGAAAACCCACTCAGGCACTCCACAGTTCTCAGACAAGAGGGGCCCATTAAGGCCGGTCCGGTCCGTACTGTAACGTCTCAGCGAACACTATGTGAAGTGGAAAATGCTGAGCAGGCTCAGAATGCGACTCAGGACGCCGATAAAACTGTCAATCACACACGTTAAGAAGCAAACTCAGTCAAAAGAAAAAACAAACAAACAATTAAATAACAACACAGTGCACTACAGAGAAAAACGCTAGTTTTGGTTAGGCCTGAACAAAAAAATCCCCACGACGGCTGAGCAACGCCACAGGACGTGAAAAACGTCGAAGCAATTCCAAAAATGCGACCGACTCTCATGCGACGGTACGGAGGGATGCTGCTGGCACATGTGTTTTCGTTCCGAGCGCGTCGACCGTGATGCCGCATTCCACAGACTCTGAGCCGGGTCCTGTCAGGAGCCGGCCTGACCTCGTTTCACCCCGTGGTAGCATGATTCAACCCTCGGCCTCCGCTGGCTCCTTCTGATGTCCATTTATTATGTCACAAAAGGCCAGTCACGCTCGCGCAACGGCGGAGAAAGTCAGAATCCAGCTGTAGGCCGACGCACGCGCCTCCACGCGCACACCCCCCCCCCCCTTGTAAAGGAGCATGTCCAATCTACCCACTGCGTTTCATTGAAACCAGACCACATCAATCAGGGCCTGAACTTTAAAGGCCAGGTCCCCCCTCTCCGGCAACACAGGAGGAACAAAAAAAAAAAACGTAGCGCCGTTAAAGTTAAAGGACCTCACACCGCACGTACACGCGCAACACTCATACGCTCGACGCCGGGCGGACCACACATCGCAACGGCGGTCCGAGACCACACAGCGGGTCTCGCGGGGCCGACGAAAGGCCTCGGAAGAGCTCGCGCCGGGCCCCGAGCGCGATCCCCTGGCACCTCCCAGGATCCCGCGCGATCCGACTCGGCAAAAAAAAAAAAAAACGCAAAGTGACTCCGCTGAATAGCTACCGTAGTCCCTGCGCTGCAATTAGAAACCTGGAAAGCCTTTTGGAGTTTGGATTTTTTTTTTTTTTTTTTAACTTGACAAAATGAAGTGCAAAGGAAGTGTAAGATCCGCTGTAACCCCCCCCCCCCCCCCCGCGCTATTTTTCCCGGTGGTGAGAGGAGTTTGAAGGAGAGAGCCAAGGGGGGGGGGGGGGCACTGCCAGATGGACACACGGCAGGACGGATGGGTAGATAAACGAGTGGAGGCCAGGCAGCAAGCAAGAAGAGGGGAGAGACTGGGAAGGATTCCCATGGGTGGGGACGGGAAGGCAGCCTTGTGATGGAAAGCTTTCAAACTCCTTTCATCGGCTGCCTGAGGACTGGAGCTTTACAAGAGCAAGATGAGCCGGCGCCACTGGAGCTGCCTGGCGCTCTCCAACGAAACCCAGACGCGGAGGCGTGGAGCAGGACCCCATCGTCGCTCCGCCCACTCCCTGCCCCCGCCCCCATTCCTCGTCGACCTCAGCCTCCACTTTGTGCACGGTACACACGGCATAGCGAGGCACGGGATGCCGGCGTCTCTCTCTTGTGAGGTGGTGCTCTTGGGAATTTAATTATTTGTGAAAAAAAATAAAAATAATTAAATATAATGGGACGTAGTCCCGAGGACATGAGGGCCACGTACACTCCTGAGCTCTTCGGCCCTACCCCTGCTTCCTGCCGTTTGTAATCATTTAGGAGAAGCAGCAGTTAGGGGGCCCCCGTACATTATTGCACCCCTTGAATGTTGGGGGGGGGGGCATGGAAGACGGCGATTACGCACGTTCAGAGAAAGTCTTTGCTCTTACCAGTCCACACTGAGAGACCGTCGCCTGTAGGACGGAGGTCTGTCTGCGGAAGTCTTCTCCGTTTTCCCAGGACGCTCTTTGAGGGACAGGCGATGGGTGAATTTGGAGATCCCCGACTCCAACCTGTTGGGGCAGAACCAAAATAAATGGGTCAGAATATGAATCCGCTGTTCACATATTGGACTTCAGCCATCGCCACTTTTTTTTTTTTTTTTCTTATCACAGATTTTATGTTTCTCTTGCACAACCGTGGCAGGAGAAGTGAACTGGCAGGAGAAGTGAACTGGCTTTGGCAGGTCCTCAGGTCTCAGTATATTAGCGAAAAAAGAAAACGCGCACTTCATCCGAGGTGATATATCTCTGGAATACATACATAGATTGTCTCATGCCTAAAACTAACCTCAGCTTCACAAGACACTCGGTGGAAATGTAAACCGTTAAGTTGATAAACGGCGTGACAATGCTGCAGTGCTCAGAGGAAACATTAGGTTTCAGGGAAAGCCACACACTTCCCTCCTAATTGTCTCCAAATCTTTTTCACAGAAAGAAAAAAAGACAAAAATCACACTTATTTTAATTTCCTCTGCTGGGCCGCCAATGTCCCAGTTCGACTTTTGTCTCAAAATAAAAAAAAGAAAAAAAGAAAGAGGAAACGCAATATTTCTTCCATTCCAGACCCCGGGACACACTTCATAAGACGTAGCGTTGCAATATTGCCGTGGTAACAGTGGGGACTCATCAAAATGTTGCAATAGATCCATGAAAAAGCCAGGATCCCAGAGGATCGCTGCACAGAAGTGCATGCACACATTATTACACATTATGAATCCAAAATGGACAAAATAAAAAAAGCCCTATGGATTACTTTGAGTGAAACCATTGTGCATTTGAAGGAATTTCCGAATGATTATACGTTTTTTTTTTTTCCTCTCAAAAGAGGATATGATATTGCATTAAATGACGCCCAAATAATGTGTCGCATTCCTTTCCCACCTCATCTCAAGCACATGCTGTTGCTATTTTATTGTGAAACGATGACGCACACGCACATTGATCTCCTCCCCACCTGAGCCAAAGCGCGTTTTTTTTTTTGTCTCCACGCTAAGCTCCGTCAAGGACAGTTTTTGGAGGATTACGGATAGCGCAGACGACTGCGGTGCAACGCCGCCACTCAAACCCCAAGCCAGCATCTGCCACCGTCTGTTGACGTAAAATTCTGGAGGAATCGCGCCTTCACACATGGCTGTGATCGACCCGGACGTATGAGCTCGTACCCAACGGCTCATTTGCGGCCCCCGACCTGGACTTCGGAACAGGCACGCGGACGAGTGACGCCGCGGCGATGTGGCCCGCCGACGCCCGATTGGATGGCCAGACTGGCGTCACGTCTCGTCGCGTCAGGGAGCTTGCGTGAGTAATCCTTACATCATGGTCACGGAGACTGCTCGGGGGCAGAAGGTTCAGGGAGGGAGAGAGAGAGAGAGAGAGAGAGAGAGAGAGAGAGAGGCCTGTCGAGTAGAGCGCGTAAAAAGATGGAACTGGATATGGACCATTATGGCTTGAAGGGGGTCGTGAACGCTGCCACTGGGGTTGAATAAAAGACAGCCGTGACCCTAACACATCGGTGCGAACTCAGAATTACGCTGCCGGGCCTTTCTTTTTTTTTTTTTTTTTGAAAAAGAGACAGATTGATCTCGAACAGATTATTTCAGCCCTCTTTCAAAATGGGGCAAATCCAGCCATCACAAAACCACAGACTAAACTCAAAAATAAGGCAGGCAAATAAAAGTGATACATGAGGCGTACATTTACACTGACTATTGAACCATGTACACCTACTGTAGATCATGAACTAACTGTACACACAATACATATTTTAAGAAAAACATTTTTTTTTTCCTTTTTTTAATAAATTGGGAAGCACTTTTCTTCTCTGGCCGACTTTTTTTTTTTTTTTTTGGAAAAAGAGACAGATTGATCTCCAACAGATTATTTCAGCCCTCTTTCAAAATTGGGCAAATCCAGCCATCACAAAACCACAGACTAAACTCAAAAATAAGGCAGGCAAATAAAAGTGATACATGAGGCGTACATTTACACTGACTATTGAACCATGTACACCTACTGTAGATCATGAACTAACTGTACACACAATACATATTTTAAGAAAAACATTTTTTTTTTCCTTTTTTTAATAAATTGGGAAGCACTTTTCTTCTCTGGCCGAAACCCGAACACTAAAAATATTCTCTCATGCTCCTCGACAGATGCCTCCTCACGCCAGCTGTTTCACTATAAAGACGTTTTTTTTGGAAGCGTCATTCAGGATGACCTCATGCTATGGCTTATCTAGATGAACACCCCCCCCCCCTCCCCCCTACACCCTCAGCTACTGTTTCCTGACCCCGCGCCAGCTTCTCCAAAGAGTCGGTTGACCTCCAAGACACAAAGAGGGCCTATTTTTCCTGGATGAATCACACAAGCAGGGGTGTGGGATTTTTTGGATCTGAGGGCAGAATGTTACCCCTAATTGACGGCATTAAGCTCGGCCCGTGCTTTTCGTCTTCTTCAAGGGCTTTTCAGTCAATTAGAAGCACTGCCTGCGCATGCCAGCCACTTCCTGCCCATTGATGACCGGTCGGAGGAAAAACACATAAATAACCTCCGGGGGTTTGATTGAGGGCCATCGTCGGTCGCTAAGAATCGCCTCTGTTGGTAAAGTACGTTTAGCCCCGTGACCCGACGGTTACGCTGAGAGTGGCTGAAAAAAAAAAAAAAAAAAAAAAAAAACTTCAAACAAACTTATTTTGGATTAAACACGTGGCGCAACACGGGCCGCCGGTTTAGTGACTTCAATGCCGCGAAAACACGCGGGATCAGGGCTTCAAAGACGCGGGGCCCATCGGACACAGACGAGGACTCGGGGAATCCCTTTGAGGGGTTTAGAGGAGAACGGGTGGAGCAGGTGGGTCTCCGCGGAGGGAATCTGCGGGCAACTGGCTCGCCCCCCCCCCCAAGGCAGCTGTCCCAGATAACATCATCGCAGCGGGACCCACTGTGATGACGCAAGTCCCCTCCGGGGCCCGGGCAGGAGATCCCCGTGAACTGTCCTTTCACCAGAATCCTCTTCTCTTTTGCATTTAAGTGAAGCCCAGTTTTCAACATGAAAGTGTACACTTTTGACCTTGTCGCACCCCTAACCCGAATCGCCATTCTGTTTTTTTTTTATATATATATATATATATACACTTGATTTTTATTGTGTGCATTTTACTTTGCATTTTACCCTCAAGCCTTACCCATTACGGGTGCGCGATGTGATTCTCGCTCCCTCTGTGGTTCGGGGATGATGGACCCCGCAGTATCCTGTGATCCGTTTATTTATTCTGCAGCGCTACACTTATTTATGACATTTGGAATTTTTATGAAATGGCTCCACAGCCGTTTGATTGATGGCCACGAAATTTCGCAAAGTTTTACCAAATACTTTACCAAAGATGAAACCGGTGATTCCCACTTTAAGGGGAAACATCAGCGTCATCTCATTGGCTGGAGTCGAATTTGGGTTTGTGGTTCGCAGATGTGTTTTAACGACTTGGGCGATACCTTTACGTTTCCTATTTGTGGTTTTGAGTGAAGTTTCGAAACAAGGATTGGATTGATTCAATAAATGTTGGTACAGACAGGGTGGAATTGTCATAACTTTTCATGCAGCACCATCCTCAGGTTCTCATTTTAATTACAATATTTGAGCTCTGACCAATTTATGAATGTTTTTTTTTTTGTTTTTTTTAATAAATTGGCGAATGTCGTCATGCAAACACACCGCTGTGTACGTTGCAGTCATTGCCTGACCAACCGCAGTCTCAGACAATGGCTGGCGTGGCTGCATGCTCTGAAGTGATATGGGCCAAAGCAAAAGAAAAATGAATAATGAATGAATGAGGACATTGGCTTACAGCACCAATCAGCACATTTTGAGATTTTCCTTTGCTTATCATACGATCCCTTTTGTTATCCAAGTAACGACGAAACCCACGAACTGCTCCTCAGACAGTTTATTCCTCCGCTGTGAAAGCCCACCACAGACTCACTGCAATGCGACTGAGATTATGATCTCGCCAGCATTCGTAACTTTCCCCAATCCTGCGGCACAAGAGTGCTTTTGTCAGCGCCGAATGGTTTGTGTGGTGATACGGAGAAAATGTTGACCGACTCCCTCGCTCGCACGCGCGCGCGCGCGCACGCCCGCCATACGCACACGTTCTCACTGTCACTGCGAAACATTGCTTTCTCGTAAACAACTCAATTAATGTCACTTTCCCCCTTCGGTTGCCATGGCAGACGTGAACCGCTCAGGGGGCTCGAATGCGCAGAAGCTCTGAAAAAAAAAAAACAAAAAAAACAAAAAAAAAAAAAAAGGACCTCTCTGGCTCACGGCACACACAGCCATGGAGCGCGCACACAGCCTCGGTAACCCGCTGCCATCTGAAAGCAGAGTTAAGACGGCGGGGAATTCAAGCAAAGGCCACCCAGCCTAAAGACGTTCACCATCGAACTACAGAGAGAGGCTATTTTACGTCAACGTGTGCGGTATCCGCGCGTCCTCACCACCGCTCCCACAAAAATCACTAATATTTGCCACATTAAATACAAGCGCCCTTCGGCGTGGCCTGCGCGGTGAACCGCGATGCCAACGAAGGACTCTCTGAGTTGCTCGAGCCACTTTGGGGGTTCCGATGAGCCTGCTCTGGCAACCTTTCACACCACCCATCGCATGTATGCAAGTGCGGGCAGCAACGCGAGAAGCGCGCTCTGCCTTGCTCCTCCAAATGACAGAGAGGGAGGTCGGGAGGGAACGTGCTCCTGAGCGGGATCCCGATGCAAGCAGCAGAATGCTATGCATTACTCCATCTGTGGTCTGTCTGAGGTCGGGCTGCCCTTCGCCACAGCTCTAATTTCAGATTACCAAAGCGCAGACACTACAGCAAATTATAAGCGGGGCAGACAAATACCTGACCTCCTTTCGGCAATTATGGGCAATGGCTGCCTCCCTAAAACAACTATTTTGAAAAGGAGAGAAAAGAAAGGGCCAGTATTTCTTTCATCTCCGTCTCGCCCCGCTGCGGCTGCGCGGCCCTGCCAGCGGAACCCGAGCACACCGAGAAGAATGTGCGCACCCGCCCGTGCGAGGGACTCACGCCAACGCCGACGGGCGCGAGCAGGCGCGCGAGCAGGCGCGCGGGCTGTGCGCGCGCGGGCGCAAACACAAACAGTTTCATTCGTGGGGGAACGTGCCCCTCAATGTGTTTCATTAGGCAAACAAAAAGGCTTTCAGTGGTCCAATCATAAAAGAACGCAGCCAAGCTATGAACATTGCTAATTAAAACTCTGCTCAAAGAAAGCCTTGTTTTCCACTCCCCATCTCCATCCAAACCCATGTCTGTGTGTGTGTGTGTGTGTGCGCGTGCGTGCGTCCGTCCGCGCGGCGGAGGCCTCTTTTATTTCCCTTGGACCGGGGTCTCGCCAATAAAACAAAGCGATATTTCACTCCGGCTAACAGGCCTCTCCTTCACTTGTGATACGACGACATTATCTGATTTGCTCACAGCGTAGCGCTTAATAGCCCGGCGGCGGCGGCGGCGGGGGGGTCAACCGATGCAACGGGACGCCACGGCAGCCCGTCGCACGGCGTCCAACTCGTTCGTCCTGCCTCTTGTTATGGCAAAGCGGACGGCCAAGTCGGAGCCCACATGTCGATGAGGAAGGACACTTGTTGGAGCGCCCACGTGGATCTCGCGTCCAGCCCCTTGCCCTGACAAACGAATGGTCACAAAGAACGATTCACTTTTAAGAGCCAATAATGGAAACCGTCAGAGCACGTGCCACAGACGAACGGGACTCTGCTATCAACCTACGCACGACTCTTCATATCCGGCCCACCCGCCCACTCCGCTAAACATATATTTCCTTCTCTGCCCCTTTGCCCGCATCCCTTCACCGGCACGTCTCTGAGTCACGCTCGATTCATCTTCACCTTCTTCTTCTTCTTCTTTCTTTCAAACGTCTCCCTTTTATGACTCGGCCCACTTTTCCCTCCCGCGCGTACAGTTTTGTCAGGGGGGAGAAAAATGAGAGAGGAATTTGATGCCTCCTTTTTTTGTTTTTTCTCTCTCTCTCTCTCTCTCCCTCTTTGGTCAGCTCCCTGCGGTGTTGGGTTCGATACCATCCTCTGCGTTTGATGTGTGGCATAAAGCTGACTCCACACAGGCAGCTATATACGGATGATGGATTTGCAGACAAATGAATGTTGAGTCGAGCCCACGAGGCGAACGCAACGGAAGCCAGCAAACTACGTGCCGCAGACTTTTTTTTTTTCCCCTTTTCGCTCGCTTTGCCTTCGGTGCGCCGCGATGATCGTGTCAACGTGATCCGGGGGGGGCCATTTCACGGCCGTCGCGTGGGGGGAACCGCGGTGACACCCGACTTGAACATGCGGCGCAAGGAAAAGTACACACCAACGCACACCACAATGTCAATGTCGATTCCAAGTCCAAAAGAGCGGACTCAGCGAATCATTAGCGGGCCAGCCCCAGGTGTCTTGGGAGAAAAACCTTGGCCTCCTGCTCACGCAAGTCTTCTCCAACCTGACCACAGCCACGCCGCACCACGGGGACGCCGCAACCCAGGAACGGGTCCGCGCATAATCTCGTCATTCCCCCCGCCGAGTCTTCACACAAAACTCCGCGTCAGGGCTCCGGCTGGCCAGGAAAGCTGGTAAAACCCTGAGGGAGCCGGGCTTTTTTGAGCCCCGGGTGTCGGCGCGCAACGCTGCTGCTGGCCCCCACAGGTCCACGCGTCACGGGGCGAGAATAGGAGCGCGCGGGTACGTGCCAGCCTGGGTTCATCGCTCGGTGATTTTTTTTCCGCGGTCAATATGCCATGGTTTAAGTCTGAAAAGCTTCTACGAGTGTGGCTTTGTGTGCCAGCCTCACTCTCAGCGAAGGGTTTAAGAGACCTGGCCCGACAGAGGCGGACACCCCTCTGGTATCATGTTAATGGCCTTGAATCAGCTTCAAACATCGATACACGCACACGCACACAAGCAGGGCACCCCACTCTCCCCACATCGAGCCACAATTGAGCACGGCGTCGAGATTCCAATCAGGGTTGAGCCAGCAGACTGAGGGGATTATTTATGCTGGAAAGGAGAAGGGAACCTCGAGGAGGGAGAGAGAGAGAGAGCTGAGTGTGTGTGCGTGTGTGTGTGTGTGTGTGTGTGTTAGTTGCATTTATACACTCACCAGAACCGAGGGCCTTACTTGAGGAAGTAAAGGAGAATTCCCCAAAGAGGACCATTTTCCAGTCCCCCCCGTTTAAAACACTGATTTACGGTTAAAGCTCGGGTTCACGGCTCGAGTAACCGGGATTAATGTTGCGTTTGGAGAAGCGTGGAGGTTAAGGGGTTGGTGTTGGGGGCACCAACAAAAAAAATTAAAAAAATAAAAAAAGAATTACATCCGTACAAATCAATGCCACCGTCACAGAGCCAAAAATAAGGCCCGACGAACCTATAATGAGGAGGTCAGCCGCAGGGGGCGGAGTCAGACTGGTGAACATGGGGTTCATTTTTCGAAAAAATGGGAATTCAAAGGAATCGGTTAAGAGGGAGGTTGAGGAGAATGCTGACCAAACCGTTTAAAAACTGGTGGCCGAATGCACTGATGGTGCCGTCGACTCCTTTGCAGTCTCATTTGGGGTAGAGGTGAAGTTTCCGGCTACTTACATCCATCCATCCCGTAAAAGAACTCAGAGAATTCCCGCACTGGGAAATTTAGATCCGCAAGAAAGAGAGAGGGCATTTCAACGTCTAAAATATCAATGTGTGACCATTGAGTCGAGCGATTGTGCTTTAAATGCTGAGTTGGCTGGTTTGTACCAAAATTCATTTAATCCCCCCCCTCCCAAGAAAAATCATATTTGTTCTATTCTGAGACGTCAAACTCCAAAGCGTTGGGTTGTTTTCGCGAGGACTGATCAAACTCTGACGCGCGTTTTTTATTTTTTTTGCGAGCTGGCGGGAGAGGCTTGGTAAAGGGAATCGGACTTGTTGTGCGACGCGTGTGTGTGCACGACAATTTCCACGTGAGGTCCCCCGGCTGGTGCGGCCTTGAAGATGAAGTGTTTGTATGTTATGTTGTGTGAGTGTGCGCACGTGTTTTTGCCTTTCAAGCCAGAATGGAAAAGGGGCTATGCTTCACAGAATAGCAGCGTTCAAGCACTCCAAATTATGTTTCCTTTGCATCTCTCTCTCTCTCTCACACACACACACGTGCGCAAACACACACACACACACACACACACACACAATTATGGCCAGGATGCCTTACCAAAACAATGGCTGTCTCTGCCCGTTCAATTCTCTGGGCTGGGATCCTGCTCTTGGGAAGTTCTCAAAAAACCCCCAACATCTCTGCAGCCAAGCCACATCAAATAAGCGCATGCACCCTCACAGACACACACACACACACACACGTGGATAAAGCCATACACAAGATACACACACTGGATCAACTGCACAAACAGTCGCACACTCCGATAGTGAGCCAGCGGCAGTCTCCTCCGGCCCGCTGAGTTAGCTCCCTCCTCTACCGCCGTTACCACTATTGTAAATACTCCTCAATATGTATTTACACTGGGATTTCAGGACCCTGGAAATAAAAAGAGGTGAAAAAGGAAAAAGAAAGACTGGAAAAATGAAGGAATGTGTTTCACGTCGGTCAGATGGCAGGAACCCTCAGTCCTTATTATCTTTCTGGTAGAAATTTGCCTTGGATTGTACCTCGGGGAATGACATAAAGTAATGCGGTGGGTCTGCTCCATGTATCTGTGCACTCTCTTTTCTCTCTCTCTCTCTCTTTTAACTTTTAGTGTAATGCAAACAAAATAAGCATATTTGTGGCTCATTACTATCAATGACTTGCATCCCTCCTCTCCTGTGCCCTGATCTGAGACACTGTGTTCCATCTGCCCCCCCCCCCCCCCCCCCCGTCGTCAGCCCCCCCCCCCCCCCCCCCCCACCACCCCGTCGTCAGGAGTGTGTGTACTGTAGGCTGAATGAGATTTATGAATGTCATGACATCAACACGGGGGCCACGACTTATACGCTGCAGGTCTACGGCTCCCGTGTAACCACGGCAACAGGCAGCCACCGCTGCGAGGAAAAGTCCCCGAACCGCAGGGGAGCGGGGGCCACCAGGCGGCCGCGCGGTCCGAGACGGGAGAGGAGAGTGACGGGGGGGCTCAGGTGAGTGGCTGAGGGTGGGCTCGGCCGGCGGTTCCCGTGGAAATTGGAACGAGATTTATTCCAACGATATTATGTTGCAAGGCTATCTTCTGCTGCACGAACGTGAACTCCTAACATTGGAGGAAAAAAAGGATAATTGCTGACCGCAAAACATTTTTTTCACGAAGCCCCGTTTTCGAGTAGGTTTTCCTTTTAATCGTGGGCAAAGATATTCTTCACATGCGTGCAGGTTCACTCAAGGAGAGCCGCTGGAATAATGTGCGATGCGTGGTGGTGTTTTTGACGCTGATGATTTCACTTTACGGTTTCATTGTAAAGAAATAAAACTTCAGCTCAGGCACATTGAGGTTCATGGAGAAAGATCCCCTTTTACTCACCTTAAGTTATTCCACGGCACACGCGCGCGCTCGCACGCACACGCACACACACACACACCTTACGTCACCACACATGAGAACAATTACACGGCCTGCTCCTGTGAATAAATTAGTCTAATCAAGTTCTCTCTTCCCTGACATCCGCACCTAAATCCCCTTCTCCATGAAATAAATGCATCCCCCAGCTTCCAGAGACACCTCGGTTCCCCCGACCTTCCATTATTCCTTCCTTCCTGTGAACACCGTCTGCGCCCCGGCCCGCGCGTAGGAAAGACGCGGTCAGCGAGGTGAGCGGCCACCAAGAAAGTGAGGTTTCAAAAAAAAAAAAAAAAACGGGACTCCAAAAAATCTGCAACCCAACCCAGAGAGCAGAGCCAGAGCGGGACCAGTATTCCCGTATCTTTCTAGTTCTCAGGATACATTTTCAGATGCGAAAAAAACCGAAACGCGCATTCGTCCGTGTCTGCGTGTGCGTTCAGGCAAATCCCTCTTGGCCATTTCCCCTGCTGACTTTGTGCACCCATTACGCGCCATGCTGCCATACGTCAATGCTTGAACTGAACGCTCCTCCCTTTCCCCCCTCGCTCTGATGGACGCCCCGCCGCCGCTCTGCCCAGCCTTCGATGCCGGCGCTTGTCTCCTGGCAACTACGTCTGTCATTGCGGCGCGCCGTGTGCTAGGGGGTTGCAGTGGTATATCCCCCGCTTCGCGCACGAACGAGGCACGAGCCATCACAACACGCGCGCCGGGGGGGGGCGTCTGTTGCTATGAAACCATGCGTGCGCGGACCATTCAGGTACACAGCAATTAACCGCACTTCGTCGGAAATGCTCGGCAAGGCCTCTCAGACCGCTGGCGGTTGAATCGCCACTTGTTTTTCGAGACTTCCCGTCTGCCTGAGAGAGCTCCAATACACTCGGGGTGACACTCGGTGAGGCTGGAGCTCAAACTAGGCGGCAGCGTCCGAAAGGGAAACAAATCAAGAAAAGGCATCTCCTTAAACAGCCCGCCGTTGGGCATTGCTGAAAGGGGGGAAAAAAGGGGAAAACCGCCTTCTTGATCACCAACGAACGAAGCATTCTCTGCACAGACGGCGCCTGGCCGCATTGCGGAGTAGGGGGGAGCTAGCAGGGGACAGATATTGTACGTGGCAATGGGTGTCCGAGGCTTTGGTTGCCGTGCAACTAAAACAGGCGGCTATTTTTGCACGATTGAAGTTCCCGCCTCATCTGTCCACTGGGACTTCGCAGTAGTTTCTGTATTTCTGAGGCTGCCAGAGGCATTTACGTCTGTCCATGATATGGACGGACATGGTCCCATGAATTCCACAATAATCACTTATCAATGATAAATTCAACTTTGGCGATTTCGTAGCAACGAGACAGAGCGTGCATTTCCAAGGGGCCGGACGGAAATGAAAAAAAAAATGTAGAGACACTGGCTACGTGGTCACTTTTCATGTCACCACCAAGCAAACCAGATTATGCATTTTCACAATGACAGGGGAGGGACCAAAATCCCTGCGGCCCATGTGGCAAATATTGATAGAAAAACGTATCTACCCTCATCCTCTCCTGCTGATGTGTTGTCCAATCTTCATCTGCCAGGATATGCAGCTACAGGGACTCACGGCCCTACCCACAAATCACTGCAATCACTCTGAGGAGGAACTCAGTTCCACAAGGGAAACCTTTTTTTTTTTTTTTTTTTCCATTTACTTCCAAAGACAAAGTAAGTTTATCGATCATGATTTCACAGAACTGATTTCAGGCGAGCAAAGTCTGGAAGTGCTTTTGTTCCATGTGGCAAATGAAAGCAGATGGATTATGACTCAGGCTTAGGCACTTGCTTTGCAAACACGTGCACACACGTTGGAATTTGTTGGCGTCGAAACACAGAGGAATCGGGGTCAAATTCTTTAGGGAGCTTTGGTAATCTCCCAAAAAAAAAAAAAAAAACGACTGGAAATCGAGCTACCGGATATTCCCCTTTTCACGGCGATGGTACATAAGACATAATCAATCCTGCTCATGTCTTCCGCAAGCCAACTGAAAGATTGTTATCTCCATGGCAACGTACCAATATTGTCTCGCCTGGCCCGAGCTCGGAACTAGGAATACGTGAAATAGGCTGTCGCGACTGAGCAGCGTGACCAGCCGTAGAACTACAGAGGAACAAAGGGTGAAGTGTGTGGTGGGCATTTCGCAAGGCCATGGGGTAACAACCGTGAGTGGCATGACATGTTGTCTCTTGGAGCAGTTGCTTTTGTCCTCTGTCCGAACTAAAATAAAGACCAATAAATAAAATAAAAAAAAAGAGACTTACTTCTTGTGCTGATTCTCCTTCCGGTCAGCAGAGCCCAGACTCTGTCAATATGAGAAGAAAAACAGACATTACCATCTCAAACGCGAGCCACTGACTCAGAACACCACGTGTGCTCCGCGTGCTGCGAAGCCCAAGGGGGGGGGGGGGGGGGGAAAGTAAAGGAGGGGGGGGGGGGGGGGGGGGGGGGGGGGACATTTACACTACACACAGGTAGGAACACAAGTTCTGGGAGCTTATCGGTAGCACACAACCAATATTAGTAAGAAAATAGACGTGAAAATCTTACAATCTACTAAGAATGAAATTAATAATAATAATAATAATTAAAAAAAAGTACAGGGATTTGAATATCAATATGGCAGACGGATAATATTGTGCTATTTTAATTATGCGCGCGCCCTATGTGCTCGCGGAGAGGCTGCGCCAAAAAACAAACTGCCCCCGGGCCCAAGCTGATTAACCTGACAAATTACAGTTACACAATCACCGAGGCAGAGATACATTCTGCTTGCTGCTTTTTTTTTCTATTGACTTTGGTTTATGACTGTCAAGTCAAGCAGTCCAGCTTAAGTATAAGCCGGAATTTGTCATTCATTTACCTCCAAGGTAGGGCCAGCACGATGATCAATGCCACCCCGTAGGCCCCGATCACATGGGCAACGACCTCGTTGTCTGCTAAATAATAAGCTCCCTCGCTCCAACTGCAGAACACTTATCCAGTGGATCCTCTTTATTCACAGGCAGTGCTTAAGATGAGAGACGTGCTTAAAGGCCATTTCCCTGATGGGGAAGTCAGCAAAGGCTCAGGAAATGAGGTGCTAGAATAAATGTTATTTGCCAGCTCTGCTCGATTGTCACACAATTAAGTCATCACTCCGACACGGGCGCACGTGCACAACTCACACACACACACACACACACACTGAAGTATCACAACCTCCGGGGGTGCGTCACTTCCCGAGGTGACTCACGCCAAAGTTGCACACTTGGCACACACACACACACACACACACACACACACAGGTGGGCGAGTGGGTTGGATTACGAGGATGAGGTGACGAGTGGGGAAGCTTGACGTAACTACTTCCTGTGCTGTAAACCCGGTAGGTACAATCATAGATAATTGATAGTCCACAAATTGGAAGCACCGTTACCATAACGCCATAACCCACCATACCCTCTGCACATCATGCAACAGCCTGTATAATTTCATCAGAAGAACTGGGGCCACAAAGGGACATCCAATGGTGTGTGTGTGTGTGTGTGTGCGCGCGCGTGTGTTTGTGGGTGAGGATGCTCTTTTAAGTGAGTGCAGTGACATTTTGAGCAGCCATCCACCTGTGTATAGGTTTGCGTACCAGCTTCATCCACCTGCTGGGGACGGGATATAGCATACGGCGTGAGTGACCTTTCACCTGCCAGCTCCCCCACGCTCTGCATATGATGGCTACTATAACGCCAGTATTCAACTGCATCAGAGCATGACTCCGCAGGAGACCGAGTGTCAGGCAAACACTGCAATTGACAAATGTCTGATCATTGACAAAATTATAATACAGAGTAATGCCATAAGCGTTTTTTCACTCCATCTGAAAAAGGTTCAAAATCAAATTTGGAGTCAAATGGACTTCTTGTTCCCAATAAAGAGCAACACCACGGCAATTGTGGTTTGTGCAGTTTAAAAACACGCATATTGTAAAGAACCAGCGTTCTTAGGCATTATCGCGGATGGTTTTGCACAGTTACAGCCTCTAAATCTATGAGATTTTCTTTGTCAATGAAGAGGAACATTTGAACCGGGATTGATGTATAATCTCCACTTCTCATATAAATCCTCTCACTTGCCACAGACCATTTGAAAATCCAAATCCTTACAAAACCTACCGTGACACAGGACACCGAGCCAAAGACAATTCACGGAGCTTTACTCAACACTTAATAATTGTGGGGGGGGGGAAAAAAAAAAACACTCGATGCTAAGTTGAAGATGACAAAAGCATAGAATTTGATATTCTATAACTCGTGAATATTGAATTCAATATTGCGTCCACGAGTTAGGAGGTATGGAGCGAATGATGACCAAAGGAAGTTCAAAAATCATTAAAGAGCCAGACACCACGTGGTTGGGTAATCAGGTCTCATTATTAGAACTATGAAATCAATGCTCCTCATAACGCAGGCTGTTGTGCGTGTGTGTATTTGCATATCTTTACATCAGGTCCCAGCAGATTTTTTTTTTTTAATAAAACAAACAATAGCTATGAAATAAGTGACAACATTCCACACGCCGCACTTGTTGCTGTCTCAGGAGCAAACCCAGGCAGAGAAACACACAAAAAAAAAACATCCCCGCCATATTTGCTATAATCACAACCGCACTTCCTCCCTTCTTCCTATAATTCCAGTACACACGCACACACACACACACGTACCTGTTGAGTGCAGCCCAGTGAACCCCGTCGGAGAACGGTACTCCGCTCTCCCTGTCTTCTTTTTCTCTCTCGTTCCCAAAGTCCTCACCCGGGCGTCTGAGCCCCCCGCTCTAATTGCTGTTCACCTGTCCTACTTCAGATGTGCGGCTCCGTTCCTCTCTCCACCGCCACATTCTGTCTAAAGATTTTGATCACACGAGGGTTTTTTTTTTTTTGCGAATCGTGCACTGATGGTGGCTGCCGCCACCACTGACTTGTTGTACTTTAATTGTGGTTGCTAGGCGATAAGCTTCTCCAATTCTGCACACAGTGAGAAGGAAAGGACAGGAGGGGGGGTGTGTGTGTGTGTGTGAGAGAGAGAGAGAGAGAGAGAGAGAGAGAGAGAGAGAGAGAGAGAGAGAGAGAGAGAGAGAG
>JAFBJU010000204.1:267366-281470 GCA_016785305.1 Colistium nudipinnis
GTGTGTGTGTGAGAGAGAGAGAGAGAGAGAGAGAGAGAGAGAGAGAGAATAGGTGGTGGGGGTTAGGAGGAAATGCTCATTATAGCTCTTCAGTAGCCTGAAGAGATAGGTCTGCAGGGAGGAAAGGGGGAGGTGTACAGGAGGGGAAGAAGTTGTGCAAATGAGAGACAGGGATGTGGATAATAGAGGGATGGAGGAGATGTGTTGGGTACTCCAGGAACAGCGTAAGACAACCGGAGGAATGTCTGTGAACACACATTTCCTCTAAGAACTGTCATGTTTTTTGGGGTTTCTGCCTTCGCATCACATCGCTCACATTTGGGTTGGGCTGTTTGCGTTGGTCCGGGGTTGACGCACATTCAACGCATCCAAAACGGGGACAAGGCTGATAAAAGGGTCAGCAGGAGAACAAAGGACAAAGAATGGGCTTATTGGGTGCGTGCGCGCCCCCTTCGCCCCAAATCCCTAAACCTTATACTCACATTTGCTGTTTCGCCCGTATCGTGTTTCATCCATCCATCCATACATCACAACGCAGAGACACAAATAGCATTCGGTTATCAGCAAAAAAAAAAAAAAAAAAAAAAATCTCTTAGACAAGAATCCAAGAAGTCATAGCACGGCTGTGGACTCACACAAATCTCTGCCACCTCATGGTGCGGGGAGGGGGGGAGTGGGCTGCCTGAGCACCGGCGGCCGTGTGGAATATTACTCATAGCCGGTGGAAATGTCAAAAAGAAACAGGCTGCCATTCCTTTTCAAACGAGGATTTACGGGGAACACTGTCATCATTTATCAATTTGTCAATTCCACGTGTCCATTCACCCCCTTGCTTTCCCTTACAATTCTATTAAAATCAAAATTGCCAATATCTGGGGCTGAGACTGAGGCTGCGATGCAAATGCCCAGCATGCGCCAGTGAGGGAGCGCAGCAGGGACGTCCCCAAGACCTGTCAGTCAGGGGAAGCTTTTCTAATTATAACCCACGCACACATCCAGACACCGGCGCAGCAAACTTCCTTGAAGGTCTCTCAATGGGTTACTGGTGGCCTTTCAGCGTATCCTCCCTGTACTGGCTCCTGGGACGACCGCGTGTCGGCTGGCTTCGGGATACACACAATGCCCCGGCAAGCCTCTGCGCTCACAAGAATGCAATAATGCAACCGCTTATAATGATAATTACGTGTATTTCTAACATTTTATAGTCATACTTGGAACCTGAGGCTGAGAGTGTGCGGTTTGTATGAATACATGCGGTAACTTACTGAAGACACGGGAGTGAGAAGAAGAGGCCTTTTTTAATGGAGGACCTTTTGACGTGTCACCCCAAGAAATTCATTTCGTGATTTATATTTATGCTTTTATTTCGCGGCTGTCAAATGGTCTGCCGTGGCTGTACTCCGCGCTAATTAGCGTGTTCATCAAGTGAACTCGATACATTTGCACGTCAACAAATGGGTCACGAGAATGTCTTTCTTTCTTTCTCTCATTATTCCTTTTTTTTTCTCCCTCTTCTCTTTATCCATTCTTCCCCTGTGGTGTTCGACTGAATTAATAGGGCTCTTAAAAAGTCAGACACGTCTGTGGCACGGGGGAAAAAAAAAACAACGAGTGAAAGAAAACAGATGACGTGGGACGAAGGGGGACCGACAGGCAGACGCGTCGGCAGTGGACAAGCGATGGAGAGCGCAAGAGGCCATATGCAAAGACCGGGAGAGGGACAGGTACATTTACAGGTGTGCACAAAGGAGAAACATCTACCAGGAGACCGGTGGAGGGAGTCGGAGTTGCGCTTGCTGATTTCACTGACCTACCCATGTCAACGGCGGGTGGGTGACAAGTGAGTGACAGGGCGGGTCTTCTGTCCCCTTTCTAAATGTCTCCCGTTTTACAATGTCATTATTTGCACAGCCTTCCCCCCTCCCAAGTCTTGTGGTCTGGGGACCAAAGGGACCAAAACATGGCTCATAAATCAACACAGCAGCGAGAGACGATGGATATTTACCCATAAATCAGTGCAGCGGAGCCACCTACAATCAGACTAATGGAGCTGGAAGACGTGCTGTCATCCAAGCCATGATGTCACCACGGCTGAGCCTGTGGGTGTTGATGCTGGTAGTGGATCTCTGATTCTGTGGTGTGTGTGTGTGAGTGTGTCTGTGTGTGTGTATGGGGGAGGTGGGGCTGCATATGTGGCTGTGGGTCTCTTGGTGTGTGTGTGTGTGTGTGTGTGTGTGTGTGTGTGTGTGCGTGTGTGTGTGCGCGTGTGTGTGCTTGTGCGTGTCGGGGGTTGTCTGAGTATGTGGTAGTAGGTCTACGGCGGTGCTTGTGTAAGTGTCTGTGGTAAGTGTGTGTGTGGTGTATGTGGGAGGTGGCTGTTTATATGGGTTGGCCAGTGTGTGTGTGCGTGCGTGCGTGCGCGCGTGTGTTTGCTTTCATCATGTCTCTTTATGTACACGTAACATTGGTCACATAAACACACACATTGGTATGGTGCATCCTAGACAGGACACACACTATTCCACACACATGGACATGCAGATCCAGGCACACACACACACACACACACACAGATACACACAGACACACACATTGGTCTTGTGGTTGGCACTGGCTTACAATGGGTGTGGGATTCCATAGAGAAAATCTAAACAAGTCGAGCGGTTAGCACGGGTCTGCCACGTTTCCACACAATGGCGCTCATTGACATAAATAACTGGGGACTTTGTGAAATGGGACACCCATTAACTTCTCCTCCAGAGATAATTGCCCATTAGATCTTGGAAGAGCACCGGATTGAGAAATAACTCAACTCCGACGCTAAATGCAACTTGTAATAATAAAAAAGTCACAACGTGAAAGGGGCCTGGAATCCGTTACGATGGGTTGGCTTTTTTGCGCTATCATGCAGCCAAGCGCTTGGACGCTCAACAAAGCAAACTGTGGCTCGTTGCAGGAGCGCTGCAGTTTGTGCCGCCGCTCGGGCCGTGCTTTGAAAACACGGAAAAGATGATGACCACGAGGCAGAGCGGAGACAAAGGAGGAGAAGAAGAAGGGCAAATGAGAAAATGGGGCGAAAGGCCAGAGTAAATGGCCCAAGGCACAGAAGCAAAACAGTGACAATATGGTGGGGATGAGGGGTTTCTTCTCTTTTTTTTGAAAGAAAAAAATATTATTTGGTCATTCTCAGGTTTGAGCTACATTGTTGAAAAGTGAACGTTGGCCGTTTCGATGAGTAATAAACGCCTGCGCTGTGTCTCGCGCTGATGTCACCCGTGACGTACGCCCTTGGCTTGTTGACACCCGGTCACCTTTGGTGAATCAGGACAGGAATGGTGCCTCAACCCCGCGTCTTCTCCGCTAATTGAAGGTTCCACCGTGTCGGCGCTTCACATCCACTTCCTGATGTCCGACTCACTCTTGATTCCTATTTGTGCGTCACGGCAGCACGAAGCAAAAAAAAAAAAAAAAAAAGGAAAGCGACGAATGATCCGACCCCAACGTGACTCATTCATTAAACAAAATCAAATGCCTCCCGCCTACGGCCTTCGGAGTGAGTGCATGCGCCTCACATCGTAATACAAATAGAGAGCCACTCACGGCCGCACGGTGGGAGTCAGCAGTGATGTCAAATATGACATTGGTCACAATCAGCGTATGACTCCACAGTCCGCCGACTGGGTCAGGAATAGATCCACGGGCAGTGACGCACCAGGCAGGAGGCTCATCTTTGCGGTACAGCATGTAGTCACAATTTAACATTGCCATTATTACTGTAACTACTTTGCATACCTTCAACCAACAAATATAAGGTCAAAACACACGCACACAGATGGAAATACGCAGACGTGCGCACGCGCCTGCGCTCCGCCCACACACGCCAAGGGCCACGGCTCTATTTATTTTCCCTCATTAGTTTCAAATGGCCCGTCCAGACGTGACTGCGGCCCCTGCTTTTAATCATCGGCGGGAGCTCGGCTCCTCTCTGATGTCCCCTGTCCGTGGGCCAGCCGCGCCTCCTCCTGCAAACATCAGCGCACTCGGCGGCTCCGTTCCCATCCACTCCCCCCGTCTATCGATCGGCCGCGGCCGACATATTTCGATTTCCTTTATTAATGACTGGCACTTTGGTGTATAAAGGAGAGGGCCATGCGACGCCTGTGCCCGGCAACAGGGAGACCCCCCCAGGGGACCAGACCGTTGCAGCACAATAAAATAGGCACATTTAAAAGAAACGCTCCCGAAAAAAGAATCTTTGCGGAGGAGCCAGGGAGTGTAACGAGAGACCGCTTCCTTTCGGCTTCTCATCGCCGGCCTCTCATTTCAGACGGCTACTTTATCAGTCGCTAGATTACTTGCCACTCAACAGTGTTATTTTTAGGACTTTGGCCATGCAATAATATTATTAAGCGACGCGCACGGAGAGTCGGTGTCAGCGCACTTATCATCTGACCGCAGAAGACGTCACGGAAGAGAGGTTGAAAAGTTTTAGCCATAAAACTAAACCGGGGTCAGACAATTGGCAAAACAGATGGCTTGACGGCTGAATGCAAATTGTGATTTGTTCATATGATCTCCACAAATATAATTAGATTGCTGTCTTGGATTCAATGGAGGAAAGAAAAAGCATTCCATTTCGATACTGGGGTTGGAGGGTTCAAGAATGACATCATCCCAGCCTGACCTGTTTTGGATTTTCTGACCGGGGGCCTAAACACACACGGTTGGCATGAACAGCCGTGCATTGTGGTAGGTGGCTGGAGTCGCGCCTCGATGCATTACGAGGGAAAACGCCGTAATAAGGAGGAACAACCGATGACTGGCGGGAAATTACAGTCGAAGCGGCCTGAAAATAGGTTACAATTCATTTCAACTCGGCCCCGTGTCGTCACCGCGTTGACTTCATTTCTCAAATTTGCAGAGGGCGAGAAAATATTATTGCTAAAGCACCTCCAATAAAGTTGGAGCTGTCCTGTCAAATCAGGTGTTGGGCAATGACGGGGCCGAGGGGTGAAAACAGCAGGTACATTGGCCTATTCGCCGCGATGCTACTGGGTGGCACAGCGTTGTAGCAGAGAGTGTGTGTTCCCTCCCCAAAGTGATTTATTCCATTTTAATACGGCGTGTTTGCTTTGGAGCGTGATACGTATTTGGTCATGAGACATTAATAGAGTAGAAAACATGTTGAAAAATGAGCTCGCTGACGTGTGTGTGTGTGTGTGTGTTGGAGTACTGTACGTGTGTGTGCGTGTACTCCCGGCGCGAGTGTGTGCACTGCGAGAGTCTTGAGGCCCGCGCTGTCACTCAGCCCAGCGCGCAGGGTGGTCCCAACACTGAGCCCTCTTTGCTCGGTCGCACACACGCAAGCACGTGCACGCAAACAAACAAACACTCACTGGCGCACATGTAATGACATACATAACAAAGTATATATAAATATATGGCCATAATATATATGACCATAATGAAGCAATCATATAACCTCAGCGCTTCCCCTCTTCCTGTCCCAAACCGTGCACCTAAATATACCGCCACAGACTCCCATCACACAGTCCCAGGGAACGGGGGAGCCCGGAGGAAAGGCACCGCGCCACACTGCAGCCCTTTCATGCTCCTCATTTGGTGTGGCAAAACGGCTTAGGCGGGAAGGATGCTGCGTTTGACAGGAGGCCGTATTAGCCGGTCAGTGGCTGTCATTGGGCAGTTTTCCTTTGTGAGTCAGTGAGGCACATGAATGGTGCCGACACAGAGGTGAAAGGGGGCGGCTCGTTGGATCCACACCCAAAACTGTTCCCAAAAGCAGCGCGGTCCTCCCGCTTCCCGATAAAAGCCCCGAGTTGAAAGGAAATGACTAAGCTTCTCAAAACCCCCAATAAAAGCCAAATAGCTTCAACTTAGGCTGTCACTGTTTGTATTTTTCGCTAAATTGGACCAGGGTGACATTGCTCTTGGCCCCGCTCGCACAAAAAAGCTGGGCAGGCCGTGGCGCTCGTCCCCTGCAGCCAGACACTCGCCACGTGACTGGTCCGGCGATGTCACTCCATGTGAACATCGAAGATGACAGCAAATAGCACAGAGCCAAGACAAATAAATACAAAATAAATATCGACCTTGCTTGGACCCAACACAGTCGCCGCTCAAACGACGCAGAGCACTTTGAGGAGTTACAGACCGGCTGCGTTGACGCCGAAAGGGGCCAGGGAGAAAGTGGACTTGTGTCCTGGCTGCAAAAGGAACACCTTTCTGTGAACTATTCCCCTCAGATTATTATAGAGCAAAAACAAGGATTTTTTGGTCCAACTTTGTCACTACAGAGAGCTATGTGGTTTCGGACGTTGCCTTTGATTTTTTTTTCCCCCCGCATCTACTCCTCCTAAAGACAACAGGCCACACCTGATTTATTTGGGGCCCATTAGCACTGATGTATATGGATGAGCTCCACGTCCGTCCTCCAGGTGAGGGGGGAAATGAGTCGTTAATATGTGCGCCACGCCGCAGCTCTCCCGCAGTATCACAGCTCGCGCAGCAGGAAGCGCGAGGCTCCCTCTCCCTCTGCCGCTATTAGACATTCGCTGAACAAATACTGCAAATGAGCCCCGCTTCCACCCACAAAATGGTAATGAGCCATAATTGCCTGTAATCTGAATACATTAGCTCTAAAGAGGGTCCTGTTGCTTTGTGTGCAATCACGGCAGAGCTTGAGAAGTAAAATACGACGGCAAGAAAAGTGTAGGACGGTGAAACCCTCCAATCGCGTCTGAGTTTCATTTTTTCTTTTGTCGCATGTGGGTCTTGCCTCGAAGCCTGCTTCCTTGTTTTCTCTCCATCTCCTCCGCCTTTTTTTAATTTATTTTTTCTCATCAATTTCTCGGTGCCCCAGTTGCTGGAATTGGCGGCGCCATTGTGTGCTTGCAGTTTGTTTACGAGCACCGCTGATTCACCCGATGAGGTTTGGCTTGCTCGTCTGAGGGGGGGGGGGCAGAAATATGAATGAATTTACCCCAACACCCCAAACCCCTCCACTCCGCTGCCCTCTATTCCCAAACCCTCCCGTCATCTTTCTCGTCCTCCTGGCGCGCTCCTCGGCCACCTCCAGTCGCACTTTTCCACTGGCGTGCGTGTGTCAGCGCGAGCGTATTTGTGTAAAGCCAGAGGGGCGGCCAACGCTGGCCAGAGGCTCATTTTTGTGGCCGGCCCAGTGTGTACCCCGGCGGCTCGCCGGCGTCTCGGGGGCCGGCTCCTCCTTCCAGCTCCATTCCCTCCCCCCGGGGGCCTCTCCAGAGAGTCTCTGCAACCGTCGCTCGGTCATTTCTAGATCCTCCAGGACAAAAAGCAGTGCTTCGTTTCAAGCGTTTATTAATAATGACAGGCTGTGTTTGTGAGACCTGTGGGGGGGGGGGGGGGGGACATCCAGTGTGGGTTTCAGAGCTGGCCGGGCCATGGGAAGTCTTGGTCTAACGCGTAATGGTATCTCTCCAAAAAAATGCCACGGGTTAAAAATGTCCACCTTCCTGTCCGACCCCACGGCTGCTGGTGGCCCCCGTCCTCTACCTCTCATGGGCAAAGCCAGCGGTTGCCACGACAACCCACCGAGTCGCCTAATCTGGCGCACGAGCCTAGTTCGATTAGAGTAAACCAAGTGGAACGCTCAAACATGCTGAAACGAGGACAGCCTGTGTCAGATTATATCAGCGACATCCTATCCCTGACATGTATTATCAGCAATGGCAGCCAACGATTGAATGCCTTCGTGTGCCTAATGAGCTCTTGAAAGCCAGTCTTTTTTTGTTTTTATTTTTTTTGGCGAGGGGGTTTTCCCACGAAAGGTCACGAGTTCAGCGCATCAACGAGAGGCTGGCATTTGATTTCTGGCTGACGCGAGAGGAAAAATGTCGGGGGACGATGGGGGGGGGGGGGGGGGGGGGGGGGGGGGGGGGGACTCGGCGACGGCAGCATCCTCGGCTTCACACCTCGCCCTTCCCACGGTGTTTGGTTTGTTTACAGGCCGGAGTCGGTGACAGGTTCATTCCTGGTAGCCTGGCTCTGACCAGCGCCAGGTAGGAGGCGGCCGGGCTGGACTTCCCGCTCGCTCTAAGCCCCGCACAGGCCCGGCATGACCAACGGGCTGGGGTTTCATGTCATAACACGCCGCCCCCTGACCCCCAGCTGACGCCAGGCCTTTCTCCGTCCTCTTTGCCGCTTCATTCACCCCTCCCCTCTTTCTTTCCCTTTTTTTGGACACGTCTTCACCTCCCCAGGGGGGCTACAGTAGCCGGGAAACGGAGTCACCAACACTGGAGGTCCGTGGGTGACGCGCCCCCCCCCCCCCCCCCCCCCCCCCCCCCTCTCCCCCTTCCCCCCCCTGGCCGTGTCCCCCCTCCCCCCCCCCCCCCCCCCCCCCCCCCCCCCCCCCCCCCCCCCCCCCCCACTCCTTCCATCTAATCGTTTCTCCAGTTTGTGCCGTTTTGGGTGTCAGCGTCCGGGTGCTGATACCCAACGCTGACTCCGCACTCGTGGAATCACAACCGCTCTGTCCCCTCCAACCCACACCGCCGTTCCCCTTCATGAGCCTGTTATTCACCCGCACGCCTCAACTTTACAGTGTCTGTGCGTACCGAGATATCCGTGAACGGCTGGCTATTCCGGGCTGGTGGACCGTGGCACTCATGCCGGATCGCATCTCTGCAATTTGTCCGATCTGCACCTCTGCTGCCACACCACACACACCGTCCCCTGCACAGGCCGGTTCAGGTGTCTTGCCCAGTAGCAGGTAAACATCGAGAGGACATTTTTCGTTGTAGCAAAAGGCCAAAAAGTGATGGTGGTCCAGGGTTAACATTGCAAACCCCAATGCATCTTGTTATTCTTTTCCCTTGCGTTCGATCGCCACCTCAAAACAGCAAATGTGTCATCCGTGGCATACCGGGAAATTATTCATGTTTTTCATAAATTTCAAGTGTATGAAATTGCATGAGTTACTCAAAGTGTGACAAGTCTCCCTACGCTCCAAAAAAAAAAAAAACACATTCTGTCAGAGCAACAGAGAGGAGAAAAAAAAAAAAAAAAAAAGGGAGAAAGAGTCAGAGAGAGTAATGGGCCTAAACGATTCCGTGTTCCCCATAACATGCCTTTCCATCCCAGGCATTCGAAAAGAAATACCACAGTCTCTGCAGAGCTACAGCTCTTGTAAATAATCGGAGTCTGGGCGCCACCTCAGAATCCCCAGCCTGGTCCCTGGCCTGGTGGGTGCCGTGTCAGTTCAGGAGGAGGAGGGGTGTCAGGAGGGGGAGAGAGGGAAGAGTTAGGCCAGGAGGCATGGTGGAGGAGGGAAAAAGGGCATCTTGCATCATCACTGGAGAGCGACAGAGGAGAGATGCTACCTGGGTGAGGAGGTGGGGTACATGCAAATGCAGGCCTTTGTTTGAAAAGGTTCATTTCCGGCAAACCATATTAATGGGAGTTTTTTTTCCTCCCCATTTCACGTGATGCAAACGCTTTCATTAATTCGCGTCTGGCCCATGACCTCCTAAACAAGGAATGTTTATAGGCTAGACAAGGGTCTGACTCTGACAACTTTGGAAAACAGGTTCTGGTTTAAACGCGTCCTGTCTGGCAGGATGGAAAGAAAGGGAAAGTAAAGAAGAGGTGGAAGAAGGAACCGCTTCAAAGGACGAGAGACATGGGGAAGGGGAGGAGCTGCTTTTTCGACCCAAATCCAAGTTGCGAATTAAAGTCTCCACAAGTCTATTTATTTATCGTACAGAATGTATGGAATTGCCTGTTTCGTAATAAGTTTCGTGGAGGCACAAATTGAAAGTATGAACGCGCACGCACTCACACACCCACCGAATGCAGCTTCTGGAATGAGACTGCACTGACAACTGTGCATACGTGCTCTACATTCCACTGGGGCTTGCAGCAGCAATCAGAAAGGCCAGACAAATACAGTACATAATACAGGGGGGCTAAATGAGCTCCAGGCCGCTAAAGGCCAGGCAAGCTAAACTTGACCTGCCCCTTGGCCTCCACATGAACGCAGCTGCCAGGCATCCTGATTCCCACCACAGGGACGGGGGCACACTCTTTCTTTCGCTGTGGATTCCCATTTCTGCCAAATTGAAATACTTGCATTAAAAAAAATTAAATAAAAAAAATGTTCAGATCCCAAGTCTATTCCGGCTTCTCAAATCCCATATTGGGCACGAGGAAAACACAACAGCAAATATCCATTCCTCCTGGTATGATGCCGCCACATAGATGAATGGAAGGTGAAAAACGGGCGTTTTTTTACGGCAGCTACCATATCCTCATACTGTGGCCTTTTTTTTTTCTTTTTTTAATCTCGCAAATGTGGTTAATTGCATGAAAATGAAGACAAACAAAGTCAGTTACTTGGCTCACCCTTGGCCACACAGGCAGTCAAGAGTGGAAATCCCTGCTCGGTTCACATCTTCACGTATGACTTGAAGACGCCACGTGTTGGTGGCCGTCGCATTGTTTGCTTTTTTTCTGAATGTGTGGCACAGAGACCCACAATCGTCCCCGGCTGTGGCAAACCGGGCCTGGTCACGGCAGTTTGTCAGCCTCTAGTGGGTGCCTGCAGAACCATCAACTCTGTACTCGTTACAACCGGTACTCGCGGTACTCGGATTCCGCCCCTCCGATACAAATACACTGGCCGCGGCTCCAGAAAGAACGACGAGGCCAAACACAGCAGTGACTACATACAGGGCTTTTCATACAGCTCTGTGGCCATGATGACTTTCTACGGCTCATTCACTTATTTGCCGCATTTGAAGTGTAAATCAGTCCTGTTAGCGAGTCAGAATTGTACCAATAATACTGTACGAGAGCGAGATCGGGGAAACCGCAGCCTCTCCGTGACATCCGCTCTCCAGCATTTTCCTCTTGAGGTGAAAATGTGTTATCGATTAACGCGATGCTCGCCGGGGGTACGTGGAATTCCAGGTCGGGCATCGTCGCCCCGCTGAAAGGCTGGAACGGTGAGATTCCGTTGCCTTTCACATTGTTTCATACATCAACTTCCATTCATCGAGTCATTCATCTTTCCCACTCGAGCCTCCTTCTGTTTCATACTTCTGTGTCACTGTCCCCAGTGGGCTGGTGTCTCGAAGTTCCATCTGTCAGCACCATCCGGGGGGGGGGGGGGGGTGACAGAGCGGATGAGGCCCAGGGGAGAGACATCAAACGTGGGATGCTGGCCTTGGTTCCCCCCCCCCCCTCCCCCCTTTCCCCCCCTTCCCCCGTCCCATCTCTATTTGAGTTGCTGGCCTCTCCATCTGTCTGCGCATGATTTAGAGCTGGCTGTCGCGGGGAGAGAAAGAAAAAGGCCCTCCGCCATTGACAAATGACAATCTCAGAATAAACGCACGAGCGAGGGAGGGGAGGAGAAAGAGAGCTGAATCACTCTTTCATCATCCGTCAGCCTCCGCTGGTCTTCTCATTAACCTCTGATCTCTAGCCATCACTCTCTTCTGGTACCTGCCACTCAAGTTATGCCACGTTGGTTAAGATATGAGGCATTTTGTCTTTTGAAAACTTAAATTGAGAAGTAGTTAAGGCATTTTATATGACATCGTTTGAACAAAATGGCAGTGACAAAAAAATAAAAATAAAAAAAATAAATGGCGCACTTTTAACATCGCCACACACGTAGCACTCTTTTGTGAGGCCGGGGTAAAAAAGGTGGGCCCGTGATCCTCCTGAGCTGTAAGTTAAACGTACAACACGCATGCAGGTTAAAGCCCGAGACACGGATGCCACCAGCAGTGCGAATTGGGAGCGCATAGCAGCGGCACGCCAACTCGCTCTCCTGCACCGGCTCTCGGCACCGGCTCAAACCTGCAGCCGACATGCCGAGCTCCCCTGATCCCAGCGCCGGCTCAACCCAACACACACACGACAGATGCCTGCTCTGCTGCAGCACAGGCATTCAGAGCATCTCCTCGGCCACCAAAGGCATAGTCCTTTTATAACCAGCAGGGATTAGGGCCCGTCCGAGGAACCTAGCATGTGCGCCGGCCTCGGGCGGCTTGTAGATAAAAAAGCATCTCAAATTGAATCAATAACCGCCAGCCGCCGACTAATCCTGGCTATCCCCCCTAAACACCGCTACACCACCCCCCTCGCAGCACACCACCCGAACCCCCTGCCAATGCCCTAGTCCGGCCCCGCCCCCTCCCGAGACCCAGGCCCCTTCATCTTTTTATAACCGCACCCCAGGGCCACGCAGGGGTGCTCAGGTGAGGGCTTTGAGGCGGGCGAGCTGTATATTCCGAGCCAAAAGGGGGGGAGGGGGGGGGGTTGAAGGGGTCCACTCATTCGCCCAGGTAATCCATCAGCAGACAGGCCAGCTTTGGACTGCACGGCGACTGGCAGCCAGAGAAAAGTGGACAGCTGATGTGGGACGCGCATAGCCACAGCACGCCAGACGGGATAAAGAGATATAAGCTCCCACCCCCTGCTCAGAACCCCCCGCCCCACGGCCCCCGTGCATAGAGCCATGTCGTCCCAAAGCCCTTTCATCTTCTAACCCAGTGGGTGCTAAAGCAAACTTTCCACTTTGGCTCTCTAGGGGCCGGGCATTGTGGAATCGCGGAGAGACCTGCTCGCTCTGCTCGGTGCCTCAAAGAAAGCGCTGCCACACCCCTTGACCGATTGGTTGGATTCGAAAAAGCAGCGACAGCTTAGCAGCATCAACAGGAGGCTGCGGGATCAGCCCCGTATGATGTCTGTATAAAGCTCACCAGGAGAAGAGACTCCGCTAATTCAAAGTTATTTTGCCATTCATACCTTTACGATACAGATGAAATATTACAGGTTTTGAAAAAGAACCAACGGTCCCTTGAATGATCAATCAGTCCAAATACCAAGGTATTCATGTCAAAGGTAAATATAGAAATGATTCATATGTTTTTACAGGGAAATCGAGTTGTCATCGAGTCTTCGAGCTCCCAGGTCCTCCGTGGCCCCACAGCTCACGTCTGTCCCTCCTGGAAATGAATATCATTTTCCCTCTTTAAATGTTGGGGTCGGGACAGAAGACGCAAGCTGAGACGAGGATCAAGCCGCGGACTGGTGGGATTTCTGAGCTGTCAGGAAAACTGAGCAAATCCTATCCCCAGGCCACTGGCTCCACACAGGAATGCAGGGCGTCCACTTTAATTGTGCTTTTCTCCCGATTCCCCATCTCGCAAAATCAAATTTCCCTTTTCCCACTTGTGGATTCCCCCGTAGAGCTTGGTGTAACATCTTTAAACGCAACTCAAAGCCACATATAAAAGTCCCAGTGAGCTTAAAGGCGGAGGCTCGGATGGTTAGATAACTAAAAGCTTCAAAGTCAAAAGGACTATAAGAGACAGCCGGACAGTAAATCAGGGAGACACTTCAAAGCGAGCTATGCAGACAGCCGTGCAGATAGACGGATGGCAAAGGAAGACAGACCCCCAAACTCAAAGGGGAAGGATCACCGAGCAATTCAAGATGGCAGACAAAAAACAAACATCGCCATGCAAGGACAAAACACACCGACAACAACCCATGTAGGCCGACTCTCGGAGTTGGGCAAATTCTGACCCCCCGGTCGCACGCACACGTACGCGAGCAGCTGTTTAGCAGCCAGCCAGGCAGCGTGACAGAAAGGCAGACAGACAAATAGAGTTCGAGATCCCTGCGCGAAAGACAAAGGAGGGTACAGTAGTGGGTAGCCGCAGCCAAGGGAGACTTCATTAGTGAGGTCAGTGCCCCAGGGTACTTAGTGTAACACTGGAGGCCTGTGCAGCCCCCCCCCCCGCCACCCCTCAGCCCTGTGCCGAGGTGGATATTGCATCTTTGCGATAACATCTCCCTACATAGGAGGGGGGCCCCAGCATCACAGCATAAAGACCCCTGTTTTCGGCAAGATTGAAATAAGGCTTTGTTCCCCCAAGGCCTCGGTCCCTAGCCCCCCCCCCCCACACACACACACACCACCGCCACCACCACCTTCTCCTCCTCCTACTCTTTCCTCCTGGGTGGGCCGGAGTCTTTCCAAAAAACTGAGCAACTTGTGTCTGGGGATGGACTCCCCCCCCCCCCCCTTTTA
>JAFBJU010000204.1:281488-361883 GCA_016785305.1 Colistium nudipinnis
CCCCCCCCTTTTTAGGGCATGAGCACACGCAAAAACACACCCGCACATGCGCTTATACAGGCACGTGCACACTCACGCACGCATCTGTACGCACACACGCGCACATCTTCCGCCTCCCTCAACCCCTGTTCCCCGTCAGTGGCGTCCCCTGGCTTTTGGCCACGTCTGTGTGGAGCGGTTGGTGAGAGAGGTGGAGATCCAGGGCTGCTGGGGGAACAGCTCTAGGAGGGGCCTTGGTGGGCTCATCTCACCCAAGGGAAAGTGGGGGGCACACAGAGAGGTGTGTGTGTGTGGTGTGCAAAGGCCTGAGGGGGCCTAGTCCTGGTCAAAGGTGCCTGGCTGCCTGGGCACTCCAGGGAGCTCCAGAGACAGGCAACCTTTACATGGAGCCCTCCTCAGTACAGACGCTCCACAGTCACGTACAGTTTACTGTAAAAAGCCCCCGCTGCTCATCAATAGCCATACTCACGCCGAAACGCACAGACAATAATAGCAACATTCATGAATCAGCACATTCATTTTTTTTTTTTTTTTTTTTTTAATCAACAAACACGCCTCACATCCACTGACAAAAGCACCAAGATTTGGACCCGGACTGTCACTACGCGAGGGGGAGGATACAGGCCCTGTCTGTGCGTTCCATTCCCGAACACGTGAAGGGGGTTTGCCAAGGTCTTACAGGAGGATGGACAATATAAATATATCCCTGTTGTGATGGGGAGACGGGTTGCCAGGTAGGAAAGACACCCGTGCGACCATTTATACCCACGTCAGCTGGTGGATTTATGGGACCCTTAAAACGGATCAATCATTTTCCACTCCCAGGCCTCTCATCCCCTCTCTCCGCCACTTTCCCTTTTTGATTGTACGCCTGTGTCGCACGAGTGTGCGTAAATGTTTAATGTGCCTTTTATACCTTGTTGTTTCGCAGGCGCATTCGTGTAACCCCCGATTGCCTGTGCGACTTGTGCGCGTAAGCGCACGGCCCCATGTGCTCCGCGGCTCAGTAGCCTACCAGCGCTCTGTGCTTTTCGTGTGCATTATCACCAGTTTTATAGTGGAATATTAAAGTCGGGGGGCCTTGGCGTGGCTGCGGCTATAGTTAGAGAACAAAGGAGAGCGCTGGGGGTGTCGGCAGGGTGTGGCATGCCGGAGCGCGGCGCGGAGCTTTTCAGTAAGTGTTGCACCCCACACTTCATGGAAAGCCAGGCGGACTGGCCAGGCCAGCCGCGCAGGCAGACGGAGCTAAATTCAACTCATTCCTGTATTAATGGGAGCTTATGTGCCATTCCACCTCACTGAAGAGGGCATAGTCCCAGTGGGACAGCCAGGATACACCTCAAAATATCTCCTCTGTCTCGCGTGCATTCTGTATGCAGTATTGTTTTTTTGTGTGTGTGTGTGTTTTTTTTTTTTTTAATACGTAGGTCCCGCACTACAGCCGATGAAAGAGTCTCTGCGGACTTGGTTTCCGACAGGAATTTGATGTCCCATATTAAGGGGAATTGTACTGCCGGTGACGCAAGCCATGAAACGGAAATGGAACATACGTTTGAAATCAATTCACTAATGCTTCAGAGTGAACTTTCCCACAACCAATAACCAGTTCCTGTATTGAATGTGGTGGCTGGTCGTGTGCCACAATAGCGGGACAGTCAATCACCACTTTGAATTGCATTGTGCGCCTTTGCAGTTTTGCAGCCTTTTCTTTCGGGTCCTAAAAACTTGGCAGAGGTGGAGTGTGTCTGCATGTGTGTGTGTCAAAGGAGATATGCATGTGTGTGTGTGTGTGTGTGTGTGTGTGTGTGTGCGTGCACGCGCTGTGCGATGGAACGAGCAGAGCAGTTATTAGCTGGCAGGGATAATTGGACTCTATGTAGGTGGCATGACCCAGCTGTCTGCAGCAGGAAGGCCCAGAGCTGAGCGTGACCTCAACCGCCGACCTTACAAATGCAATACAGAGACCTTTGACCCTCCCCACATTAAAGAGACAGTGTTGTCTTTCTGCAGTCAGCCAGCAAATTAGAGCACAAGCGGGGCCAAAGAATCCTCTCCTATTCTGTTTGTTCAGAGCGGTGTTGCATCCTGTTGTATTGTCATGAAATTGCCACGAGGAATAACCGGGCTTCTTTGGATTGGCGGCAGGAGGCACTGAGGTGCATTTTTCAAAAATGACTCTCTGCACCGTCCCTCACCACTGGCGGTCTCGGAGGGATTTTTTGGTACGATAGAAGAACCACAGCAACCGCTCCTTTAAAACGAAGTATTACAAATATGCACGGAGAATAGATTGGCATGTTTTTTTTTGACACTTATGTAGAAAGATTGCATATCTGTTAATAGCGAAACGGAAATGAAGCATAGCACAGAAAACATATGGCTGTGACCATGAACAAGACCTATAGACGAAGTGGAATGTAGCAAGGACCGTGAGGCCTCGGGTACTGTAGTCCCTGTGCTCGATCACCACTGCGGTACAGTGAACCTACTGTGGCTTTTTTATTATTCTGAAATTTCATACTTGGTGTCTCCAGTGATTACAGTCAGATTGTTTGACCTTAGCATTATTTTTCTTAAATGTTTCTCAGGGAGCGAACTGGGCGTGCCGTCAGCCAAACCGACTCCAGTCCAAGTCGTGGATACACACAGGGGCGGGCTGTACAGAGGAACACATGCACGAGGAGGGGGGGGGGGTTAGACTTACAAAGCATACGAGCTTCTTGAATTTGCGGTGCGATCTTTTCATGAGATCCCCCCCCCCCCCCGCATGTCCCTCTTGTCTCGTTCTGTGCATCCGTCACCGCGGGGGCAGGTAGGCCTCTCTTGGGGGACATTAGCGGAGAGACATCTGTCAAGATGGACGCAGTGCTCCTTCGGGCCGCCACTGAGCGACAAGCGTGTCCCCTTGCCTGCTCTCCTGTATCACAATACTGGCGTTGAGTGACTGGATAGACCTAATCGCTGCAGGTATCTGCTGCTATCCCAGCCCCATCAAAAGAAATTGGGGGAAGAAAAAAAAAAAAAAAACGACCGAGGGGAGGGAGGGAGGGAGAGGGCGGGAGCTGGAACGTGTTCGTACGCAGGAACCGCTTTGCCGGGGTGAATTGATTTGGTCCCTTTTCGCGTGGGTGCGAAGAAAATATAATGAGGACAAGTGCTCGTGTGCGTTTTTTTTTTGTTCTTTTTCGAGGGGAAAAGAGAGAGTGCGCGCACCCGTAAGTAAACACAGGTGTGTGTGTGTCCAGCATACACGTTATAAGTGCGCGCCGGGTCATTAGCAGAGCTTTAAAGGCTTGGCATCGCCGCTGAAATCGGCAATAAAGCAGAGGAATTCAACAACTCATCAGGGGGAGAAGACTTTCCCAGCCAATCCATAACCTACGCGAGTTGTTTCTCAACCTTATTAGCACGCACCCTTAGAAAAACATCTCTTATTTCAGGCAAGAACACAGAGTCGAGTCCTCAAATACCAACAAATATATTGAATTCGGTTTTCCATGACGTTTTACTGGATTGCTTATTTTAAAGAAGCATCTCCAAAACTCTGGATTTGTTTTTGGTGAGTCCAGCGACCCAAATTACCATCAATTGTCATTCTCCTAAATCTCCTCCGCCACCAAACAGATTACTCTTTGGAAGCGAATAAACCTTCGTTGAGCTAAAAATATTCTTGTTTATTTTTTTGTCCAAAGGCTCAACGGTTTACCACAAAGTCAATCACCCAAAGAGTCGAGGGGCCTCGGGCGACTTTCGAAACAATTTTTCCATTGTGTGGAGAGTTTGCGTGGAGCAGTGCACAAGAAGAGGTTTTTGCAACCGAAAAACCACAGAACCCGCCTGCATAGGAAGTTTGACAACACCTCATTCTTTGAGTCTCGCGGGCTCGCTCCCGCGGACCACCCTGATTCAACCCATCTTTCATTTCACAATCCAAATCCCTGTTTCCTCCTCACGTTATCCTCTCCATATCCTCCTTCATTCCTGTGCCATTCTCTTCCACTGGCTTCCTCCTTTCTCCCCGATGTCTTATTTACTCCGCTTACATCCACCGGGCCTCTTGACCTGCATGTTATCGGCAGCCTGAATGAGCCCAGCAACTCAACAGAGTATTTTAAGACAAAGAGTGATCTGAAAAGGGAAATGATGGCGCAACAGCTGGAAAAACAGCCGTACTCTCAGACATTAGGGATATAAAAAAAAGGGGGGGGGGGGATTCAATTAAAGCTAAGATCTATGTGTCTTTTATTGTCAAAAGTAAGATGCCGTTATTTTTGCATTGCGGAAACTGTAGGACGCAGCCTGCCTCACACATTAAGCGTCTTCCTTTTTTGGGACGCTGCTTTTATCCACGGCCACGTACAACTAAGGGGCAACTCTGAGGCTTCCGTCAGAGACACTGATGCAGTAGGCGAAGGAGAATCGGGCGAAACCCACTGTAAAGTGCAGCGTAAGTGGCGCGGTACAGTAATAGAGGTGTCCGGACAGGAGGTCCTCTCAGTGGAAAATGAGTGGAGAGACGAGGCTGTCCACCGCGGGACAGGGACGCCCCGGCTCTGAAAGCATTGGGGTTTACACCACGGGAAGGAACCACAGACGGGAACAGACCGGACTGTGACTGCCGCGTGTGAGGCGATGGCAAAGCTCGACGACATTCCTTGGAGGAACGCAGTGGGGCTTTCGGTCCAGCGACCTTCAATAAAAATAGTTTTCCAAGAAAGGGTGTGTGTGTGTGCGTGCGTGCGTGTGTGTGTGTGGGGGGGGTGAGGTGAGGGGTGGGGGGGGGGGGGGGGGGGGGGGGGGGGGGGGGGGGGGGGGGGGGGGGGGGGGGGGGCTAGAGATACAGTGTGCACACAGCACACACTGCAGATGTCTGTGAGAGAGGCAGAACTTTACTTTCCCTCCTCCACCACACAGCGTCGGCCTGTGTGTGTGCGTGTGTGTGTGACCAACAAGAAGCACCAGTCTATAATTGAATATCCCTTGAAGCAAGATTCTGGCGTATGTCGCGTGTGTGTGTGTGGGGGGGGTGAGGTGAGGGGTTGGGAGGGCGGGTGGGGGTGGCGGGCTAGAGATACAGAGCACGAGAGGGCAGGAGGGAGGTGAGATAAGCCGTGTGCTAATAGGAAATGGAGAAACTGAAGAAGTGAAAAGGCATAAGTGAAAATGAAGGTGAGAAAAAAAAAAAAAAGGACTGAGGAAAATGAGACGGAGGAGAGATGACGAAGGAATGGACTGATTGCAGATAGAGGACGGCTGGGCCCTATTGTTTCCAGCTAATTTCATGGGATCAAACCAAAGCACAGGCCCAGACACACACAGAGCTGCAGCAATCTCCCCTCTAATTGGCCCGCTGGGGAAAAAAAAAAAAAAAAAAAGGCCACCGCCGGCACACGGGCAAACTTGCTCCTGATTGCTTTACCTCCGTCACAACCCGCCCAAACCACGCAGCCTGGCCCGCCAATCAAGGGGCTCGCTGCGGCTCACCAGGAGACGCGCGGGGTGAAAGGGTTATTTTCCGTGGCGCCGGAACAACGTGCGAAGGATTTTAATGATATGTCACTCCTGTAGATTTAACTGGCATCGTGATCCATATATACTGTATAGATTGATATATCATATCAATCTATATATATCAATATACTGTATATATATCAATAAGACAACGTGACGGAAAGGGAGTGAAATACCGAGGCGTGTGTACGTGTGTGCGACAACATGGGAGCGCGAGGGGCTTTGCTGTGAAATGCATTGCAATGAGAGAGTGCGGCAGCTGAAGGAGGAGACAACGGACCACTTCATAGGAGGGGTTAACGAGCACCTGTCCATCCCTACGCCAGTGACCGTCACCGAAAGGGGCTCCCCACACCTACACGCACGCTCACGCAGCCAAGTCTTCTATGGTGACGGCGAAGGACAATGTCGTCCACCCACTGATTGGTGGCATCAGCGTGTGTTCCCCCCCCCGCCCCCCCCGCCCCCCCTACAGGGACCTTTGTCCTATTAAAAAGAACAGAAGACAGCCATGTGTAGATATATGTTGTGAATGCAAACGCACACTTGTAACAATGACACGGCCGTCTCGCACAGGCGGCGCGCTCAGGCCGCAGAGTGGCGACGGTCCCGGGGTGACTCATTGTTTCCGAATCCAGTCATATGTGTCGTATTAGGAGGAGATGACAGACAAAACCCTATTTTTTCTCTCTCCCTCATTCTCCTTTTCCTCTCAGCATTTCGCTTTTTGCTTTTACTCTTTGGGTTCGCATGGGTCTGTTATCTTCTCCATCGTGCCCCACGCGCTCTCGCTGATGTTTTTGAGTTTCTTCAATCCTCCGCTGGCTGCTCTTCTGATATCCTCCATTTCAGATCTTCCAAATGCACCCAATCGCTGTTCTCTACTCTTTTTCTCCCATCATTATTTCCTATCCCTGCAACATGACCCTGTGTTTTGTTTCTGATTTGGCATCCAACTGTTTTTGTCTGGTGTCTGCCTGCCCTGTGTCTTGTTAATAACGGGGCTGATTTGTTATCCACTCACGAAAACCCTCTCAGGACACACATTTCATTGTTACATCACACTGTTTTTTTTTTTTTATTGATTTGTTTTCTGTGCCGGGAGATGAAGCGCTGTTTAGAACCTTGTCCGCTGAGCCGCAGGTATCGCTGCTGGCATGTGATCAAATCTGAGCTCTCCCTTGTCCCCAGCACAAATACGGTTAAAGAAAATAAATGAATGGAGCAGTGAGGAGGTGAAATGGATGCTGGGATGGGAAAAGGTCCTGTCCGAGCTCAGACAGCCAATTACACGTTGCTTTCCAACAAGACTCCCTCAGTTTGTGTGAACCTGTGTGTGTGCGTGTGTGTGTGTGTGCGCGCGTGTGCGTGTGCCTGTGCGTGCGTGTAATGATGCGTGCGTCTCTGGTGACAGGCACTCTTAGTGACTTACAGTATGTGTATGTGTGTGTTATGAGAGTCTATGGGAGATGGGAGGAGGAGGAGGAGGAGGAGGGGTGAGCCCGTCTAAATATGCATCTTAATGGCCGCTCTGTTCCCACCATTCACACCGGGTGATGGAGAGAGTGAGGGCGAGAGAGGGAGAGAGAGGGACGAGGAGAAGTGGTGCTGCATGTTTTCAAGTGGGCGGCCCGGGACAGAGACGCAGACAGAGAGACAGTGAGTTGAAAAGACAGAATGGTGCAAGCAAACGTCAACAAGAGACAAGCTATGTGAGGAGCTGCCATACCTGACTCCTTCAACCGTGGCCCCATTCCACCGTGACGTGCACGCGCACACACCACACACACACACACACACACACCCACCTACACACACACACACACACCCACCGGCCTCAGCAGCAGTCGTATTGAGGAGCAGAGTGGAGAACTCGCCTCCTCAGGCAGGAGCTGTTTGTCGCTAAATGAAGGCCGGCATTCTTTGGTTTCCCAGGGAGCTGGGTGCCTGCCAGTCCCCCGGCCACTGAGTGCCATTTTATTAAGAACAAAATGGAGCCCCTATGAAAGGAGCCCAGCACTGAGCCTGCACAGGTCTCCCTGAGCTGAGCCTCGGCATAAACAAACACCACCTTAAAGAGACAGGCTTGCAGAAAAACGAGGGACCGCAGGGGCCCCCTCGAGAGCCCCGCGAGAGACGGAAACGACTCTGGGACGGGCCCGGGCCCTTATTGATAAAGATTGAGTCACCTCACAGAGGGAGGGCGGAGAATGCGCAGATAAACGGCCTATAGTCTTGCCATTTGAAAACCGATTCTGCATTTTGTTTCGTTTTTTCTGAAACCCGCATTTTGTAAAGACGATGTAGAGGAGATAACGACACAGATGTTGCCCTTCGGGAAACACGAGTGCCGACATCCAACTCGCACAAGCCCACAGAACAGGATCCGCTGTCTATAATCAGCATGTGGCTACAGCATAAAAAGCGGAAAGAAAGAGATAATGAGTAGTGGCAGGTGGCTCAGGCGCAGAGCGGAAGAAAATATACATTCAAACTACACCTCCATCCTCCTCCCCGTACCCATTTCATAATAACATTTCACTGCTAGCGGATTTGGACACTGGCATGTCATTGAAGGAGCTATTTACCAGAGATGAATACAAACATACACGTCCACATGTCCCACATGTCCAATTCGCTGTGTAACCAGGAGGGGTCAGTAATGCAGTGTGTGTGGGTGTGTGTGTGTGTGTGTGTGTAGGTGTGTGACCGCCTGTGTGTGTGTCCGCGTGTGTGTGCGCGCGTGTGTGCGTGCGTGTGTGTGTGTGTGTGTGTGTGAGTGAGTGAGAGAACCTCTGGTTTGTGAACGTATGGATTCACTGTATGTTTTGTGTGTGCGCGTGTGTGTGTGTGTGTGTGAGTGCTCCCTTGTGTGCTTACGCCCTGTCACTCAGCAGAAGTCTGCTCATGATATGGATCACGATGCAAATTAAATCTAAACCAAACTACAGGAGTGACCAACTTCTATGTACTGTCGGCATTTAGAATAATGTAAATTTAGTGCTTTATTGCATTTGTCTAAGACTGACAAATGGCTGAATTTGTCTTTTTCAATAACATTCAATAAAGAGCGTATTCGACGACATGCTTGATATTAGTTCATCCTTATATTCGGGAAATGAAATTATGAATGCCAAAACCGTGTAGAGCGGTGATTTTGTGTCACACGATAAATGAAAAAAACTCATCAACTTCTGATCCCACAAAATGAATGTTTCGACGAAGGAAACACACTTGGTTGAGCAGCTGACGCCTCGAGTTATCGCGAACGTCTACAACGTTTTGAATGCAACAAATGAGTTACAATAATATACACAAGGAAACGCGTTCCCAAGGATCTGCATATCACTACGCCCCTTTGGTTTCTTAATCTCTCACACACACACACACACACACACACACACACACACACACACACACACGCACTAGAAAAACACACGCAAAATGTAAGATGGGACCACAGCCAACATCTGTCTTGGATATTATTTAACTAACCGCTTATTGTGGGAGCCCACCAACACCACGGATGGCGTCTAGCGCCGTGTGTGTGTTAGTCTACGAGAGCGCTACGGCGTCCGTTCAGACACTTTGGCATGCTGCTGTTGTGTTGTTACATCCTCCATGCGTGTGCACGTGTGTGTGTGTGCGTGTGTGCGCATTAGTTCAGTATGTGCGCCCGCATTTCTGAGAATGTGACTGCATACCAGTGCGCAATGTGTGTTTCCACAGACATGTGAGAACAGTGTGAGTGTGTGCGGTGGCTATCCCCCTCCATAGTGAAAGCCACAGCCTCAAACCACATCAGAGAGTGTGTGGGAGACAGAATGACAAGGCCAGGAACCAGCTAGCGTCTGCCTGAAGCCACACACAGACGCAGACACATGTTCACACACTGACACACACACAGACACACACACACACACACACGGAAACTTACATATTTATCACACTTACCCATCCACTTATTGACACACATTGACTCTCTCTCGGCCTATCTTTCTCCCTAACACACACACGCGCGCACGCACGCCCGCACGCACGCGCACACACACACACACACACACACAACACCAACAGTCATTACACCACAAGTCCCATCTAGTGGCCACTGTTTAGGCCAAGGATGCAGCCTGCATGGTTGTGTTTGCATACTTTCTCACAGTCTCACAGGCATGACTGGGTGCAAAAATTGGCTTTCTACTATGGATTTGTTTTAGCGTGAGATGATGTGACAGCAGTCACTGATTGGTTGGATGAATTAAAAAAAAATGTAATTATGTATCCATGGCCACCACATGGGCTATAGAACTAAGGGGCCTACAATAAAGGACAATTGATTGAGCGTTAAATCTTACCCCGGCAAAAATATGCACAGATTCATATCAACAAACACATAATAGCAGCAGACGTGTGTATGAGGCATGCTTGCTTTTTTTTTTTTTTTTTTTTTTTTTTTTTAAACACACCCTACACCACTGCTGCCAACGAAAGACCATTCATACAATTTCTCACGCCGACACAAGCGAGCACACACGCACACACGCAGACAAAGTCGCAGCACAAGTGCAGGTCAACCATGGGTGAGTGAAAGCTAGGAGCTGTGTTTTTCCTTGCGGTGGACACACATCAATTTCAACGAAATTGCTCGCCCCATTATTGGAAAGTGTTACCGGAATGTCAATTAAGGGGGAAGTTTTTAACCTCGCACCACACAAATAAACACTGCACCCCACTCCCCCCTTATTAAAGGCAGTGTCAGTGCAGACAGAGAGTCTGGAGGGGGTAGAGGGGTGGTGGAGGAGGGATGGAGGGAGGCAGGGATGGAGGATGGGAGGCCCAGGGAAAGGGAGAAGAGGAGACAGGAGATTTGGTGCTCTGAAAGAAAATGCTTTTGGCCCTCCTTTTGTGCCCAAGGGCCCTAGACCCTGAGAACCACTCCAAACCCCGGACTCTGGCCCCGGCTCGGGCCCACTTAAGGTTAACCTCAACAGGCAGGGATCTGTTTGACAGCTGGTTGGATCCTGTAGGTGCAGCGGCAGCGGGGCGATTACGGGGCAGGTCAGCGGGGTGGAGGTGTGTGTGTGTGTGTGTGTGTGTGTGTGTGCGTGAGGGGGTGGAAGGGCAGATGGCAAAGAGAAGGGCTGGAGCAGAGAGAGGTGAAGGAGTGTAATGATGCATGCGAGAAGGGCTGGCAGAGGTGAGGGGGAAAGATGTAAAGGAGGGAAGAACATACATTAAGTGGGAAGAAATATGCAAAGAAGAGAGGGGGCTGGGGTGGGGGGGGGGGGGGTCAGGGGGAGGGGGGGGGGGGGTCAGAGGTAATCAATAGTGTTGGTTCTGGACGAAATTACATCAGGCACAGCGGGCAAATATAGAGCCGACATGACATCGAACAACAGAGGAAAAAAAGAAGTGTAATGTGGTATAATGGAATAAAGTGAAGCAAATCGCTCACTGGATGGCTGGAGAGAAAAAAGTAACGCAACTCTAAGCGTATGACAACAACCCTACTCTTACTGTGAGAAGAGATAAAGCTCTCACCTACTGTGCTGTGGACTTCACTCTGGCTTTGCTATTTTTGCTTCAATAAACAATAAACCATTTTTCAGAACAAACAAAATACCACACATTGTGGCAAACAAAACAGGGCAGCATCAAAGGGAAACATGACGAAACCGGAGACCGGCGTTTCATCATAGAGAGGACCGCGGCTCCCGTCAGAGTCGGAGGAAGTCAGGAATGCGACAGCAGACACCAACATTATTCCAGCTGAGCATCGGGCGCGGGTCTCGTCTCCACTTCAGCCCCAACGCGGGCTCCCACGCGTGAGCGGCAGAGGCCCCGCCGGCTTTACAACCCAATCGGACAAGCACCGGGATGAGGCGAGGACGAGATTGTGCTGAAAAAATTCGCTGATTGATTGCCGGGATTAAAGCACTTGTGCGGAGAGAGAGAGAGAGAGGCGGCCGGGATCTAAGTTTGCGCTAGGCCGCGTGACCCCGCCTTCACGTGGCCAACGTGCGAGCCTCTGATCGGAAAAGGGGTTTGTGAAGAGCCCCGTCGCCATAACAGCTGAGCAGCTGCCGAGAGGCCGCGGGGTCCCTATAGCTCGCACACGTTGGACTCCGATGGCTCAACGTCCCCTCACTCGCCCTCTGATTGGGAGAGCTTGCACCTACTGCAGCACTGTCCTGCCGAAATAAAAAGAATGTCGCCGATAAGTGCAGCAGACGCCCCGCGGTCACGGAGGAGGAGGCTCAAGGGAACAGAGAGAAAGAGTGGGAAGGCCATGGAGGGCTGGAAAGAGAGACGGCTGAGGAGCGGAGCCCTTCGGAATCTGCATAGATATTGAGCACCGTTTCGCCGGTTGCCGTCGGCAACCAAAGCGGATTGCCTGAAAACATTCCCATGCCATTCTGGCTCTGTTTTGGGGCGGGCGTGTGTGTCAGAGAGAGGTCTGAACCGAACAAGTGCATTGAAATGAGTGGTATTTTTTTTTTTTTTTTTTTTTTTACGAGTGTGGTTCTCCTCTTGGGCCAAACTCTCATCCATCAAACCAACGCTTCGGCCTTTCGAACACACACGCACACATACACACACGGGGAGAGAGGAAGGCGGACGAGGATGGATAGAATTTTTTTTTTTTTTAAAGGCAGGAAGAGGGTGGCTGAGAGTGGTGATGAATTATGTTTGATGATGTGAGTTGTGCGTTGGGGTATGGAGTTAAGTGCGCATGAGTGTGTCGAAAAAAGCCAGCCGTGACCAACCTGACCATAAATGCACTTTCAAAGCCAGACCATTAGAGCGCTGCACTTTCCTGGACCTGCATTTGAATCTGAACTGCCTCTATTTCGGAGTCCCAAATAGCCACCGAAGCATTTCGTGAAAAACGACGTGTTGAGCTCGTCCAGTTTCGTGGTGGCCTTTGTTTGTTTATTCACATTAATCATTCGCACTGCGCCGTGCCTCCCGTCCTGCGACTGCACTACAGGGGAAAGTGACAGACGAGATGGAACTCAGGAGAGGCGGCCATGCACAAAGGTTTATGAACCAGACTCAAAGCTGTGATTTCAGAGCTTTATGAGTCTCGGCCCCGCTGAGTTCACAGCCCCCGACTGTCAGACCTGTGCACGGTGCAGGAATGCTGAGCGAACAAAAATACCACTGTTAGATTTGTACAAAGCTGCCAAGGGTCTGGCTTCTCTCCTCTTGTTTTTACGCCTGCCTTTCCAATAAAAGTCTCCGTAGATAATGAATGTTAGCCGGCCATCCGATGGCAGCTATGACTGTCCACTGTGGTGTGTGTGTGTGTGTGTGTGTTAGTCATTGCAGGATGAATGAGTCACCAGAGAGAAACCTCAAGCACCACCCAGGTACCAGTACACACACAGACTCAGAGAGACACACACACGGACACACACACACACACACACACAGGCGCACACACACGGGCGCCCACACACACACACACATACATACACACCACGAGGCCTTGAGATGAGTGAGGGAGTTCTATTGGCTGGCATGATGCTGACACCTTGTGGCCAGTATAGGAAAGAGCGCAGCATAAAAGAATACGGCAAGGAATTGAATCTATAAATGCACTATTAAAATAAGGAAATTGTATGAGCGACTGTATGTGGCACATGACGTATAATCAACGCTGTAGGCTGGACTAGATTCAGTGGATTTGTGAGCTGCAACACCAGTAAAAATAACGGTTGTTATTAAAGCCCCCACCCCTGCTGGAGCTAAAATAATAATAATAATACATAAAAATTGTTATCTTTTCATAGACAGCATAACCCGCCAAGAGAGTTTGCCTGAAGCTGGGATATTAAGGGATATCGTCAAGGGGAAACTTTTCTCAATTACCGTGGCGCATGCGGTGTGGGCGATCTGGTGAAAAAGGGGGAATCTATAAATGCAGGCAAGGACGATATCACAGGAAGAGAAAGAGCTTGGTTCCCACCACCGTGCTCCGCCTGACTCCACGTGGTCCGCATCACCGCGCCAATTACCGCAGTGATTACTGGGCCCATGCCGCAGAGGCCTGCGGGCTGCACTCTCGTATCCTGTTTTGATTGAGGCCAATGGAGGTTCCAGGGAACAGTGGGGGAACGCGCAGCGTCCTCCGTCCCCGGCCTTTCAGAAGACGTGTCGAGTATATTTAATGTTCATCATATATAATGAATGGTTTTCAAGTGCAGGCGGTTCATGGGAGAATAAATACCTCGCTCTGAAGGTTAATGTACACTTTCAACTCACTGGGTCGGTCCGTACTTTCCGGATCTAATTTTATCTCCACCAATCCACTTCCCCGCCGACAGGCTTCCTAATGCTGACTGTACATTATTTGCCCAGAATCCTAATAGAGTAAAAAAAAAAACTTCTTTCTGACTACCATGTGACCAAAATGTTTATATATATATATATTTTTTTTATTTAGCATGAACGAAAGATGCTCTCTACTAATCTTTCCCGTGTGTGTTGTTTGCCACTGATTATGTGTGAGCACACACACTGCGGGCCCGTTTCCTGCCAACATCAACCATTCAAAACAGGGACGCAGCTTAACCGCGGGGAACGGCGACACATTTCTTAAAACCAAGCCAGACGACCCCGAGCCTTTTGACGGAGCGACGCGCTGAATACCATCCGCCTCATTGGACAGACTGGCTCGGCGCTGTGCCGCCTCCGGAGGGCCCCGCCCGCGTCACTGTGTGCCTACATGCGTGATCCGGTCTCGCGGCGTTTCCTGTGGGTTTCCGATGAGCGAGGAAATTGTGACGAGCAGCTATTTCGCCTCGGCCGGTTTATGAATAATGCGAAGCGCCGACTCCCCTCGTCTCGGTGCATAGAGAAACGCTGTGAATCATCCTGCGAATCACAGTGTGTCAGACTGAAGTGCTGCAAACAAGCACAAACAACGCATTATGTCGTTACCGCTGCTCAATCAACACAAATGATACGCTCTGTACTTTGATTATGTGGTTACTCAGGCCCTTGGCTTGTCGCTATTACTCCGCTTTGCACGGTCTCGCGCACACAGACACACACACACACACACACAAACTCATATTTACCAAGGTAAAATGGTTTCCTCTCAGTTATAAAAATACATTGCTTAAAAGGCGAGGGCATTTTGTCCATAAATTGAATTATGGATGGGGAAAACAAACGTTGATTGGATTTAAGCACATTACAATCAGCACCGAGGAAAAAGGTACCTTGCGGGTACAATGTATCAAGTTTGTCCTCAGCTGCAGTCTGGGCCCCTTCAAGTATGATTTGTCTTCTTCTCAAGGCGCTCCGAGGAGAACGAAGGTGACTTTGGATCAGTGTCCAGATGTCCACCCATGGGCTGTGAGGCTGCACCAGATACGCGATGAGAAAGCCAGTGACGGTATCAGGCGCCAGACTCCGGCTGTTGCACAGGCGGCATTTATTATTAGAGCGCCGCTACGGGAAACAGCACCGGGCCAAATGTACCTCATGTCACGTACGTCTCGGCACATACTCGGACGCATACACACAGACAGGTAAATCCAACAGATCTCCTCGAGATAACGCCCCACTACGCGCAGCAGTAGCATCATGTAGAATCTATGTTAATGCTTGACAGCAAGATTATTTACTGACAATTCCAAAAAAAAAAAAAAAAAAAAAAAAGAGAGCTGCTGCCAATTTGCCACTGAGCAAGGCCCATGCCTTCGCTTCTCGGGGAGTGAGTACTATTTTAAGCTGCAACGTGTTATAATGGCACATGCTGCTGAGAAAGACGGGTGACTGTGAGGACGGAAGGCACGCAGTATTCAGAGTGTGATGTTTAAGTTGCCGAGATCGATGCGGTACTGTTGCGGTACAAACAATTTGCTTCTTACTCAATAGTCTCCCACCCTCCTGTCACCCCCAGGTGTCCCGAAGAGTGCGACAGAAGAGAAGAAGCTACAATGGCATCCGTATCGAGTACAACAGCTTCTTTTTCTTGTGCAGACAAAAGAAGAGGGAAAAAGACTAAGACAGATGGAGAGACTGGGTGCATAAATTAGTTCCTTTCTGGAGGACATCAAAAAACATGAGCTGTGAGAGAAAAAAAAAATGACTTGACTTTCTCCAACCAAACTTTTAAATACAATGCGTACCGCTTGCAGGTGGAGATAAAGTGAAAGAAGCAGATGTTGTTGTTACGGGGATCCACATCCACATCCTTATATAACTTGTCTCTCTGATGGTCTTTAAAAAAAAATGTGCTTTTACCTCTGTCTTTTTCCAATTTGGCTGGCAGACTCGCGCTCCCTGTGGAGCCGCACAAAAAGGTTGAAAAAAAAAAAAGAAAAAAAAAAGTCATCTGCACAATGTATTATATTGCGTCAGAGTGTAAACAGTGGGATGTGGTGCTATATTTTCGAAATCACAAAATGTGGAGGAGGCATTAACCCATGCATTTCTGTTACTGCCTTACTATTGTGGTGTGCTATTGCGATACAAGATGGCCTGAGCTCTCACCCCGAAACACGCGCGGCAGGTCATCAAATCCAGTGCTGTCCCCATTTCAACTCGAGATTGCAGCAACCGCGTTACAAAAGTTTGTGTCATGAAGTTTCCCCGTCAGTTCGGCGATGGATCTGCACGTCTGTCTTTGCTCTCCGACCGTGCCCAAAACACAGACATGCTCCAGCTCTGGTCAGCCAGGTCTGGTTCAAAGGCCCACAGGATGCATCAAGGACCGCATCAGTATAAATTCATGAAAAAAAAAAAACTTAATTCCCAATTTAAGGTCCAGAAAGATTGACTTCTACATCTAAATCTACTTCTTTTCTGAAGATTAGATTAAACATTTTAATCAAAAATTTCACGGCACATAGCAGTCTGAAAAGTCCGCATCGTAATGTCCTCTGTCCAGGCACATTTCAAACAGAGTCCCATCTACAGTACATCCAGGGGTCTGTTGTGGCAAAAGAAAAAAAAAAACTGACATCTCAGGTTCCCCCAGCAGACTGTCCCCTCCGACAGTGCGCTGGTGTCCTGTTGCACCTGAGACACCGGAGAACCAATTACAAACCCGAGGCTGGTAATGAGGTCTCCAGTTACCGTATCCGGTGACGACGGGACAATAAAGAGATCTTGAATCTTTCATGTATAGTCATCGGGGCCCGCTGCGCCCCGTCTGGCATCACCGCCCAGTAAATATAGTCAGTGGAAACGGCAAAGGACCTGCTTAAATGTTGGCAAACTACCTACCCAAGTTTAAAAAAAGAATGGATATATTTCAATTTAAGTGAACGGTTACAAATAAGAAAAATAAAGTCAAGGCTTAATAGATCTAGAGGATGGAAACTAGCGAGCAGCGAGAGACGACAGGTTGATTGTTGTGCTTTTTATTAGAATGTCGGAACTTCCTCGCTAAAGTCCGAATAATACCCACTGGTTAAGAGATATCAATAATATGAAGTTAATGTAGAGTAGCAAATATCTCTTCCTATCCCGATGAAACACATTTGGAAAGTGTTACTCTGCTTTATTAAGTAAAAATCAGCCACGATAGTAAGTGAAATCGGGTAATTTGCGTTGTAATGTGTGTGTGTGTGTGTGTGTGTGTCTCATACGACGTCATAAAATAAGAAAAGAAAGCTCGGTAAGAGTAAGGAATAAGACTTACAAACTTCCTCTTCAGCTTGCCCTTGGTGGGTTTGCCCTCGACCGCCGCCCCCGAGCCGCAGTCCACGCCCATGTCCAGGTGGTCGTCCGCAGACACGCTCTTGCGGAGGTAGGCCGCTCGCGCCCGGAAGTGGGAAAAGGGTGACTGAGAGCGAGGGCGGACCTCCGTGCGCCCAGCGTGCTCAGGTTCATCGTCAGCATCCATGTCGTCCTCCAGACGCCACACTTCCCCTTTAAGATGAGAAGAAGAAGAAGAAGAAGAAAAGAAAAAGCGCCGTCAGGCCAAAAACAAGAGGAGACAGAAAAAATAAAGATAACAACTGTTCCAGATACAGATTCATGGGAGCAAGACAGATTGGACAGATGAAGATGAAAATGCGTTTTCTGTAATGCGATTACGGCAAACACACTCCGCAAACCATGGACCGTCCTCCACTGATTGCTTAAATTTTTTGGATTGTTTAACAAGTGGATTAGGACCCTAAGTGCTGCGAAGAAATATTTCACTGCACATTTCCGCTCCCATGTGCAGTGACAACGATTCTTCAGCTCAGACGTGATGGATGTGCGTTGTCGCAACATTGCTCTGCTGCACCAATCACAGGCCACTTCCATCGCTCTGCGTTTGACGTTCGTCAGACGTGCTGTCAGCGACCGCCGCCTGACTTACGGTGCTCATCACACACTCACTCATCATCATTCAGTTACTTATAGAATCTGCGGCATGCTGGGTAACCTGTCTATCATGGTGAAGGACAGTGTTAAATAATAATAATAATAATAATAATAATAATAATAATAATAATAATAATAATAATAATAATAATAATAATAATAATAATAATAATAATAATAATAATAATAATAATAATAATAATAATAATAATAATAATAATAAATATAGCGCCTTTCAAGCAACCCAAAGATGCTTTACATATGGACAGGCAAGAAGAGAGATTTGACTATTAAGTAAAAAAAAAAAAAAAAAAAGAAATACTAGTTAAAGGGTAAATCTGCATTTTAAGACGACATGCGTGAACACACATACTTTTTATCACGTCAAGGGATGTTAACGACTGATGCAATCTATTAATAGGATCAGATGGATCAAAAAATAGTGACGCCCTTTATGAAAAGATTTCAACAGCACGGAATTTTGTCAGTAAATTCTACTTTAATGTGAACTTATCAATGAATCTTAGGAGGGTAATTATTACAGCATCATTTCGATGATCAGAGGAGTTGCAGCCAAAAACTATAGCTGGGTTGTTAAACAACTCTATTTTTTTGATGATTTTTTTTTATTTTTTTCCTAAGTTGTCTGAGGACTTCTGGGGGATAAATATGGAGAAAGAGAGAGGGAGAACCAGAGGTAGACAGAGAGAGCCAGCATCGTGGTCGATGACAGCGGTTGCTAAGCAACAAGGGGCCACATAAGACTGAAGTGTCTCTGAATTTGATATTTGCAATAGAGCAGCATTAGGGAGCGAGGGGAAAACACCGACACCAAGGCAAACCATCAAACTGAGATAGGTGAAGTCAGGACATGAAGTGGAAGCACTTGGGCAAAATGAGCGAATCAAAGACAACGCGCTCGGTGCGGTGGCCCCACAAGAAGAAGAAGAGAGGCTGCTGCCAAAAATGAGAAGAAAGCAATCAATAAAAAAAAGGATGAAATACAAGAGAAAACGATACTGCTTGAAAATACCACTTTGCTATGGGAGACAGCAACAACCTCAAAACTATCAACTTTACAGGCTGACAATGGGAGTATTGTTTAATCAGATTGTGAAAAAGCGATTCTTTTTTTTTTAAAATTCACATAAACCGCTTCTTCTCAGCTGGAAAGACTGCATTTCAAATGGATTCGCCCTGATGGCCAGTCATTTGGCTCAGTAATACAGGCCTCAGGAGGCAGACAGGTTATGGTCCGAGAGGTCTGAGAAATGTTCACTGGTCTCCCGGAGGCCCGCGTAAAGTCCAACGGCGCTAGTGAAAACAAGACATATGTCTTATCGGGCCACTTGCGGTATTATTGCCACCAGACGGCCGGTTAAGGGATCGTTGGTGAGTGATGGAGAATAGGCTGCTGAAGCAGAATCAATCAAATAGACATTTCCTGGAAAAGAGGGGTTGTTTTTCGGGTGCAGCACCGTAATGGTGTACTGAGCTGCAATTTGGGAGCATTTACTCAGGCTCTATCGAAGTGATTTATCTGATTATGAAAAAAAAATAATTGAAAAATTGAGATGGAGGAATCGCACAGATGCAGTCACTTCTACAAAGTTGTAAAAAAAATAATAATAATCCCAAGCAGTGACCAGGGAAGAAAAAGAGCATCTCTGTTTGGGTTTGGTTTACCTGCGGGTGGCAGGGTGCATGCCTTCGCGTGACTCGTCTCGGCGGGCGGGTTCTTCCTGCGCGGAGGACTCCCACCAATGAGATCAGACTGGTGGACCCGGGACACCGTTGGAGACTGGGGGATGCTGGGTAGGGTGCGGGACTTGGCCAGGAGGGGTCTCTGCAGTTTCCTCTCCAGGGACCTGTTTGGACGGCATTCATCATTGGTTATGAATCCATACTAACAATGGATTTCATGGGCTCAGTCGTGCACACTTGGTTGGAGTCCGGGAGGTTGAAAAGGTTTACATAAGGACGTACAATATAAAGTGAAACCACGCAGTTTTGACTCTGACCAATCATATTTAATCTGTCATTATGGAAGAGACTGATTGTCTTTGTGATGAAACGCACGCAGGCACACACACACCCTACTGTTAATGAGCAAAAACAGAGCAGCTGCACTGATCAACAGAGAAATGACTTTCACCTCAGCATAACCAAGCTCAAGGTAATTCGGAAGAGGACCAATAAGAAATGTGCTTTCTTTAATGCCTCCAGTGGGGGACCAATCAATGGGCTCAATCAGGAGAATCGCCTCAGCAGAAAAAGAGTGACAAAAACCACAACACACACTCAAGTCATTGGCAAATGACAACGGCGGGATGTGATGAAAACAAACAGGGGACCAATCCGCTTCATGCGATCAAACCCAATGGAACGCGGCCGGCATTTCAGACGCCAGCCCGGCAGAAGTGGAGGCTCTGACGCTTGACCTCCAAACTCGTCCGTGACATGTTTGGGTTGGGGACGCGCGATCCACATCAGAGGAGGACACGCCAGCCCGGCTCTGCCAGGCTGATGAGCCCTGGCATTTTCACTCAGATGCTTTTAGCCGGGGATTTATGTGGAGATTGCATTGTTGCAAAGGTATTGATTATTCTGACTTTGAACCAAAAAGCATCACTGGCAAATTGGGACAACACAGTAAACCAGCTTGTGCATTGATCTTTTTTTTTTTTTTTTTTTTAAACCCGAGAATACCTCACTTTTATATTCCAAAACCAAATACATGATTACATTTTTTTCCGAAGAAATAGCTGAGGATCCACTACAACTCTCATAGTGTTCGTTCAATAAAAAGCTGAAGGGCTATCGAGATGTTCCTCCGAGCAACGCTTAATCTAATCATCTCAACCTTCTGTATTGTAAAAAAAATAAAATAAAAAAAATGGTGGTGGTTTTACAGGAAGTAAGGTGCTGGTTCCTCCTCATATGTTCAGACAGATGAAAATGCGAGCAATCCACTCATCGTGCAGTCATTTGTATTGGACTTTTGCATGTCCAGGATTGGAAAAAAAAAAAAAAGAGGCTTCACGTGTGGAAATGCACACGATGACAATCAAATATCAGCATTAGCTGATGCGAGCCAGTCAATTTTGCAGCCTTTGGTATCCTATCTTCTCAATTAGATCCACTAAATCATTTTCAATGGCTTCATTTCATGAAAGAATCACTTAGTGCGGCATTCAGTCAGCTGAACATGCATTACAAAGAGCAAAGAGGCCTTCAAGTAGCTTATGGCTATTTTTGCAGGCTTTCTATAAACATTTCATTTAACAGACAAGTGGTCTTGAGTAGAGGCTTAAATGTGTTTGATTGAAGCACAGCCGTTTTAGTTTTTTTTTTCCACACTCTGAGTCTGGCTCAGTGTGTGGAGCTACATGAGGAAAACAGACAGTAGGTGTCTAAGTCAGCACATCCACAGCCGGGAAGAGGTAAAAAGTACGGACATCTGCTAAACTGCTCCCCTGGTGGAGGTGTAGGAGATGTGAATATTTGACCTGGGAGAATCCCTGGATGGGATTTGAAGCAGAGACAAGGAGGACCGGGGACGGTATGAATAATGCTCTTGCGTTGGTGAATATGAGAGGAAGAGCGGAGAGTTGCTATACAGGCAGGCCTGGCACATACACACACAAACACACACACACACACACACGCGCACACGCACACACACACACACACACACACACACACACACGTTGATGGTAATAGAAACAGGCAAGTCTCTCACTCCTTGGCAATCCATACTGACTGGCTTGAAAAAGCATTTGCCGGAAACACACGCGCGCACACAGGCGCGCGCTCGACACACTCCTCACTCGGGATTTACATCTCCATCATCGCCGTTGATGCGATACACATATCCATATATTGCCAATGATCTGATATGTAGTACAGAGTGATGGCAATTTAGGAAGGCCGAAAATCATTCAAATCGAGCCACAGGACAATATGCCGTGACAGCCGCCCGCACCTGGATGTGATGGAAGTAACCACAACACGGTGTACGCACGGGCAGGCGCGCAGCCTCGCGCGGATGCAGGAACACAGTGGCCGGCCTCCTGATGACACACAGGGCTGAACACGCGGAGAGGAGAGAGGAGCCAATTTGTGCTTCCCAGGCATCTGCATTTTGACAATAACAATGTCTTGCCCTGATTTTCTAAGCGTCAAGTGTGCAACATGTGTTCCGTTGCCAAACGTATTATCTCTGGGGCTGTGGACGGAGGCAACGACTTTGTCGGCGCAGGCGGGAGCAACCACAGTGTTGTGTCAGAACAATTAAACTATGTCAGTGAATGATGACAATTATTGTCGTGAGAATGGCAGACGATGGCGTCCTCGCTGTACGGGAAAAGAGAAGCGATGGCAAAATGAGGGATGATGGAGTGCGGTGCGGGAAAGTGAGTGAAAACACGCACGACAACAGTAGCGGGGATAAGCCACATGCCAGTGAGCGGCGCATTCATCCCCGGCTTCTTCGGGTCCCTCCCTCCCTTTCCTCTCTGTGACTGACTGGCAATAAGGAGAGACTTTGCCAAAGCCTCCGTTCTGGTTTCCACAGGACCGGTTTAGAGCGAGGGATGTACAGTCATTTGTATTAGTGGGCCCATTTAAAGCTGAAAGTAGCACAGTGGAGCCCCTGACACTCGACAGCCCCCGACATTCAGCGAATGTGAAACTGTGCAGCTATTTTCTTTTCCCAACCCTGACACTAAAACCCACTGCTGTACACTCACTGCACCGAGAGCTATCCATGGTGCTGAATCAAGTTCTCATACACACATGTGCACACTCAACCCCCCCCCCCCCCCCCCCCCCCCCCCCCCCCCCCTTTAAACCCCACAAAAAACAAAAAAAACCCCCCCCCACACACACACACTCATTTTGACACATATAATTGTGTACGGTTATTATTAAATCAATTTAAGATGTATTCAATAATTCAGACTGAAACAATTCAGACTAATGAGCTCTATGTATTTTTTATAAAAACTTTTTTTTTCTGAATTCAGTTTTAAACCTTCTAATGGCGGTACATTATAACGAATGAATGTTCCATTTATGAATATAATGAGCTGAATTCAGTGCTTTTAAAGCCCATTAGACAGCTCCTGGTCATTTATTCATAAGCTAAACTTGCAGATTTTTTTTTGGTCCCGGGCCATTCATTAAAAGTCTTATTCAGTATTAATGCAGTTGGGCCCAAGTTTTGTATGACTGTGCTTTTAAAAAATATATATTTTCACTTCTCTCTCCCTTTTCACATCTTTTATATTTCCTCCAGATTTCCCTGGTAACGTGACCTCCTATATTATCTTTCCCCTAGGCTCTGCCCTTTTCGAGACATCACCTTTCTGGCTCAATTTTTTTCTTTCGGTGAATCAATGAAACGGCAGGAGCAGCGGCCAGACGTTGTAGACTTGCTGACTCAACCCCTCGTCATTCCAAAAATATCAATAAATGAATCCATTAATTATTATCCATAATGAATGATTCAACATCCTCGATGAGTGGAAATTTACTCTGCATGGGCAACAACTTGTCACACTAGGAAAATGAACACTCAATTAACACTTGTGCTGTGAGTGAATGATACGAGATTTTTACTTTCATCCTCCAGCAATTCAAACAGTTATAGGATTCCAATTGAGATTGGGATCTTTTATGGTTGCTACTTGTGTTGTGGGACGCGCCGGTGAGCACGAAGAGAAAGGCGCGGCTCTCAGCTTAGCTCCGGAGCAGTTTTAATTATGCCTTTAATGGGACGGTTCCGGAAATAAACAGCGAGAACAAGGAATTGCTCGTTCGGAACTTGGGACTCTAATTGGGAGGATTTTGTGAGACACAACAGAAGCCACGTGAATGAAGTTGGCAAAGTGGGCGAACAATGTCTTCGTGACCTTGGTGTGACCGGTGTTGGGATGGAGGAAACTTCCTTTCTTTTTTTTCTTTTTTTTAAAATCCTCCACACTAGTCCAGGTCATAATCACACTAAGCCATAAATGCAATCATCAATCAGCTGCGACCGTGAAATTTAGAAAGGCGAGTTCAGGATAGGAGCAGACAGGCCGAGAGAGATATTGATATTCGCCGGCGGTCTGGAACTCGGTGCACTGTATAAGCCGACCCCTTCGACGCAGAGTGTTAATTGGCCTTCGAGGAGCAAAGCACTGAAGGAGCCCACTCAGATCTCTGCTGGGGGTATTGCGCTTTCCATTGGGCAGCTCCAACATGTGAGGCAGCGTGAGCTCAATCAGATTCACTCTCTCTTCTTCTCCCCCCCCCGTCGCAGCGTATCGACTCAATCCTCTCCGCTTTCTATCTATAGAAATGCTCCCCCTATTCCAGTGCGCATCAGTGGGAAGAATCCATAGTAGCCCGCCCCACACCTGACGGCACGCAGACCCGCCACACCTCCGTACTTATGCAACCCAAAGGTTGGCTCACGCATGCACTCACACACGTGCGTGCACACGCACGCACACACACATTTACAACAAGCTCGACAGAAGCTTCATTGCACTCTTATCCATACGACCGCCCCCTATGTTCTTTGTTTTGATGAAGCAGCCCTATAGCGCGTGCCTTCACCTCAAATAACTGATCCAAGAAAGGATGAGGAAATTGTTCGTGTGCCACACAAGAAAAAAAACATTGTGTGTGGAGTGCGACGAGGGGCCACATGCCACACAATCCTAACACAGTGTGTACACGTGTTCCTTTTGTTGTGCAAAGACAAACACGCGCACACGCACACACACATACACGCAAGGGGAGGGGGGGGGGGGGGGGGGGGGGGCGGGGGGCACACGCCCTGGCATACCTGTGCACAGGACGGAGACACACGCAGACGTCAACACACATTACCTGGCCTCGGCCACGGTGCAGCAGTAGCTGCCGCTGCGCCGCGCGCTCCTGCCCACCCGCAGCTCCTCTCGAGATTTACGCCGATTAAAGTAGTCTGTGAGTTTGCCAAAACTCGCCATCTTTCCGCGCCTGGGTGCACCTCCACCTCGCCTCCTCTTGGCCCTCCCGTTCCCCCTTGGATCCGCGCCGGAAAGGGGTTGACCGGTTCCCGCTTGGCACACGACCTCCTGACTCACCGTCTCTGCCTGTACCTGGATTCAGTGTGGCGGCTCCCTCATCATCCTGTTGTGCAGAGGAACCAGCCAAACCCTGCTCTGCCTTTCTCTGCCTCACACACTCACTCACTCCCCTCTCTCTCTCTCTCTCTCTCTCTCGTCGATGCCTCAGACACCGACTCTCTCAAAATAGTAACGTTTGTAACTGCCTACCAATCGACAGAGAGGAGAGCAAACAAGGAGGAGCGCGCGAGAGAGAGAGAGAGGGGGGAGGTTGGTGTTCTCATGTGCTGGAGAGAGCAGAGCTGGTGGGAGAAAAAGGAGCTGCTGTGATTGCTGTGATTCTGGTACCTAAGCCCCCACCCCCCCCTCCCCCTCCACCCCTCCATCCTTCTCCTCTTCTCTCCATCGCTCCTTTTTTTTAAGCGCATTTTGTCGTTCTCATGCACAAATTCTTTCACACGGCCACTGGACTCTGGGGGAGCGCACACACACACACACTCGTACACACACACACACACACACACACACACACACCCTCGTACACACACACACACACACACACACACACACACACACACTCGTACACACACACACACACACACCAAAGGGGAGCAGGCGCCAACGGTTGCTCTTTGTGTATGCATCCCTGTCTCGCTCTCCAACACTTTTTTTCTTTTCTTGCTCTCCTTCCTTCCTTCCTCCTCCATTCTATCCAACCTGAAGTGCACCTGCTCCACAATTGAAACTTTCTGCAGCGTGTATGAGTGCGTGTGTGTGTGTTTGCTTGTCTGTCGGTCTGTCTGTGTGTCTGTGTGTATTTAGGTCTGTGTGTGTGTGTGTGTGTGTGTGTGTGTGGCTCAATGATGGACTGGTTGCCACTCCAGTCGTGATGGGAGGATGGGGGGCAGCAGCGAGACGAGGAAAGGAAAGGAGGCAAGTGTATGAGGGAGGAGGTTTAGGAAGGTAAAGGAGGGAGAGAGAGAGAGAGAGAGAGAGAGTGTGTGTGTGTGTCTGTCCCTCTCATATGTCCAGAAACCATACATTGCACCATCTATTCAATGTCTCGTCCTCACTCCATTTAAAAACAGGTGACCGTCTCCTCCTCTTCTCACACCCTCTGATTTCACAATCAAAAACACTCATTTGCAGCCCCCATTTATCTCTCCATCCCCTCCAGCTGTCTGCCTCCCTCCTTTTTCCCCATCCATCTCCTTCCACATGTCTCCTCTCCCTACATTGCTCCATCTCTCTTTCTCACTTTCCTCTCTTACCTTACTCCCATTTCACTCTCGCCAAACAGCCAGAGGCTCACCACTGAATGATCTAACCTGTACATGGCGATGACATGAGATGGTGCACTCCCTTTGCACTGTTTATTAGGCACTCAAAATGGAAAGAGATGCTGGGAATAAAAATCACTATTCACAATTTCAATTATCGTGCAAACACCCGAGCCAAGGCAAAATAAAACTCTGTCCTGATAAGATCTTGCAATTGATTCGGAACCAATTCGAGTAAATTGGTATGACTGCGTAACAAGTGTAGGGGGAGTTTGTGTTTGTGTGTGTGTGTGTGTGTGTGTGTATTGTGTTCCCGGCTGCGCTGTGCTCCCACACTGATGGTTGATGCGGTGTGAAAGGTGTGGGCTGCGTGAGCTTCGCGACTTCCTGTGCTCAAGAGTTCAGCGGATTGATCGGCCCCTCGTCTCCCTCCTGCTCGATCAAAAAAAAATTCTCTTCATCCCCCTCGCTCTCCGTCAGGATTTTCGCCACCCTTACACCGACTGCGCATTGATCTGCGAAGCAGTTAGGTCCCAATCTTGCACAGCGGTACTGCAAGTCCCTGGACTTGGGAAAGCAACGGGAGAAAGAACGAGTGCACCAAGGAACCAGAGAGATAAATGAGTTGAGCACAGCATAATATTGATGACTTTTAAATCCTCTGCTCAGTGCCGACCGGAGAATATAATCCATAAATCCTTAGCCGGAGACAAACGCTTCAATATTATGTATTTGTCTTGAGCTTCGGCCTGTTACTGAAGCTGATGTGTGCACATTTACCGTCGCTGCATTAAGGAATAACTAGAAAAGCATCCTACTTTCCTTTACATTGAACCAATTGCGTGAAAATAAGGTGGATTTTTTAAGGTGGACTTCATTCCTGATATGACATAGATAGGAATAATATTGTATGTTCTCTGAAACACTTACATGCAACAAAAAAAATAATCCGAAATTTGCGACTACAGCGAAGAAGAGCTCATATGTCTTTCCTCTGAATTTGGCTCAGAAATGGTTTTGGTTGATGAATAAATCATATATTGTTTTTTGTTTTTTTTCCCAGGGCTACTTCTGCTGAAACATCCTCAATTTGGCAACATCCATTTGGGATGGAATACTCAGCCTAACAACGCAGCTTCCACTGAGCTATATGTCAAGATGAGGTCATGTGTGATCATGCCAATGCATAGAAGCTTATCACAGCTATACGGTACATAAAAAGCTTCTTCTTGCAATTACTGCACCATTCACACACAAGTAATACACGGCGAAACGAACGACATCAATATGGAGCATACCATGAAATACATCTCAAGAGATCATATCCAGGCTCTTCAGAAAGACACACACGAAAACACACCCCATATGCTGAGGATGAACAATACTATGGTCTTTATGAGTCATCAGCGAAAGCGGCGGCACTAATCTCCCGCTCTCTCGCTCTGCGCGCAGATGCGCAAGTGTTTCTACCTCTGACTCTTATACCGAGTCACCGCCTCTTCACACTTTCCTTCACTTTCTCTTTTAGTCACGTCTTCCTCGAGTTCTCAGCTTGATTCCGCTTCTCTATTGCACTTTGTCTTATTCTACGTTCAATTCAGCGCCAAAGGTTCTCAAACTTTCTCCGTCACGGCCCATTCTGAAGGAGAAAACATTACAGTGACTTGGCTCATAAAATCACCATCTCAACACTTATCTATGTATAATGATCTTCCTTTTACCGCAAACCATGACAGGCGAGTTAAGACTTAAGGGAATAGAATGAATAAATTCTGCTTGATTTAAATGATGTAATTCAAATAATCTCCAGTTTGTCAAAGTGCCGCCTCTGCCAATCTGTGGAAGATTAGCTGGTATGTTTAATGTGCCTTCAAAACCGAAATGTAAATCACAGCAGTTCGTTGGCCAGCTTTTTGGCTGTGAATCCTCCTCCAACCTATACATATTCCTACAACCACTTGTCATAACGCAGCGCTTCGCGGAAGGATTACTGACATGTGTCCTTGCATGTGCCTTTAGTGTGTTTGTCTGTCTGGTACACTTTGTGTCGAGCCCGAGGGGCGATCTGAGCGGAACAAACAACAAGCTGGGTACCGCATAATTCAGATCCCCCACTGACATCTTGCGTGTATTTGCAAAGGAGATGAGAAAATCTCTGTCTGCCTTATACAGTTTCTCATTTATACTGTATACACACACACACTCACACGTGTGCTTGCATACACAAACACAAAATGTGTTCCTCAGATTAGAGGGACAGCTAATAAAGCATAAGCCTGGTAACGATTCTATTATAATAGGCAGAAACTCTGGTACAAATAATGTGGCGCCGGCACCGAGACAAAAATGTTCCCGTCATGTTCCATTCGGGGCTTTAAAGTGACGAACACATGACAAAAAACTGTTTGATATAATTTTACCAAAGGTGAGAGACTTTTTTTTCTCCTCCAAATGTTGAATTTTTGAAGACACCATCTCTTCGAAATAGACCTTAAGCAGCAAGTCGACACATTATCGTCGGGTTTCCCCGTCTCATTTACTTTGAAAGGCTGTCTAAGCTAAATACACCTTTCTATTCTTAACGCGTTAAAACATGTTTTAACATTTTTTTCCCCCTGTTCAGTAAGGGGCCATCTCATTCTGACAATGGGAACTTTGGTCTCACCTAAACTTAACTTCCTGGCACCTATAGCCTCGTTTTTTTGAATATCGTGGGGGATGACTTGCCCATGCATTGATGAGGCAAAGCCCTCAGAGAGGAGCTGCCCGGTATGGTTTTTAAATGCGAGAGGTTCAAAGGAAGTATGTGCCCCGCGGCTGATTAACTCTCGGGCAAGGGAGAAATTTAAATGTTGCGCTCGACGTCTTCTCTGGATTTCTGTGCTGTGTTTTGTGTACCTACAGTGCTGCATTTATTTGGTGGCGCTGTCAGTGTGTGTAGAACAGAGCACTGCTATTTATAAATAAGAGCATATTACACGCAAACACACACAAACACACAGAAAACATAATGTACATAGACAACAAAGTGGAATGCCATTTTCTTCCAAATAAATCATCTTCAGTGCGGGGACCGGGAATCCGGCTCCAATCTCGCTCTCTTTATAAATATCTCTGTTCCTGGCTGTCTATCCATCTCGTCCTCCCTCACCCTATAAAATCACCCCGCCTCCCCATGCCTGCATAATGCCTGTCTGACATAACGCGATGTGGAGCGCTTCCAGTCCCGAGGACGGGTCTGAATAAAAGATGAAGCAACGCGAGGAACTGACTGAGCTGACTTTGAACTCCTCCTTAACTCTCTTTACCTCGCACGACCCTTGACCTCTGGAACTGCTGAGCCATCGTCGCTTCCAGGATGCAAGTTAAAAATCGGCCCCTTGAGGTTAAAACCCCGCTCCCCTTCGATAAAACGCCCATCACAGGAAAGAGACGCTCAGAGGGACTGTCAGGTGAAGTTGCGTGGGCCCAGGAAACAGCTGATAGAAGTGTACGACATTAAAAATGAGGTATATACAAGCAACAATGTGCATGTAAAGAATATGTTAAATACAGCCAGTGACTTTATTTTGGTCTCACATTAACACCTCAGAAGGTATAATGATTTCCTCTCACACGCCCACCACTGTTTCTGTTGTTGCTCCTGACGGATGTCCAGCCGACCGCCGACCACGGTTCATTATGCAGCACGCCACTTAGATGTGAACTATGGGGAGTGCTCTTTCGGCGGCGGCGGCGATCACGTCACCACTCCACTCCGAATCTGGGTGAATCATTTCTCTGCAACAAAGCCTCGTCTGAGCCGAGCTGCACACACGCTAAAAGGTTTTATACCAGCAACGAAATAAAGGAGAACTATAATGACAGCATAAGGGGTCAACAGACACACACACGCATTCCCGTGAGTCTAATCTATCCTCGAAACCCAAACGCAAGCAGCGGCGTTTCACTAAGTGTTATGGGTGTAATGATTTTCCAAATCATCTGTTTGGTTCGGACTTTGTTTTGTTTTTTTGTTCGTTTTTTCAGGTACGAGGAAGGGTGGTGGGGACCAAAGTATTTCCACGCTACTGACTTGAGTGTGCCCGGGGGGGCTGTAACAATGCATATGAAGTATAAAAGCCTCTTCTAGCTTTCAGTAAAAAAAAAAAAAAAAAAAGATTTTGTGGAGTCATAGTGTTGAACGTGAGATGAAAATTAGAGTTGTTGAATTAACAACGTGAGGGGTGGGCAGTTTCCCTGTGTCGCGATATGAAATTGTGGACATTTCTTTTGTGGTTCATACCAGGAAAGGAGAGTGCGACATAAACAGGCACCTCAAGGACCCAGCTGGGACATTAATAGAAAAAGAGATTGGCCAAAACAGCAGCAAAAAAAAAATCGAATTTGTATAGCTTATCATGTACCCTGGGTAAACAGAGAGGAGTCCTCTTTATGAAGCTGAATGTTCCATGCGCTTCGTTATTGTTCCTAAAATCACAGAGGAGGCACCGTGGGCTGGAGCGCCCATGAATCAAAATTGATCCTTACAAATGAGCGCTGCAGTGAAAAGGCCAGAAGTATTAACATCGACCTGTTTTTGCCTCCCCGCCTCCTTCGGCCCCGCAGCTCGGCACCAAACGACCAATAATGGGGCCCTACCAGCTACCTGCTCTCTACCGCGGATAGTATTTACTCCGCTCATCAGAGAGCGCATTAAGAAAAGGAAACATCCCCCCCCCCCTCCCCCCAACGTTGTAAACTCCTAAACTGTTTACTTGCACGACCGGAGGCAGAAGCTGCGCCGACGCACAGAGCCCACGAGGGCTCTACCGATTTTTTGTGCCAAGCCGGACGGGACGCGTGTTCTGACTCATTTCCTCCAGACAGGCACATTCGACAAAGCGTCAGCCTAAGCGCGCTTCCAGGTCTTCCTCATTATCTTTTCAGGCCTCTTCTTTCAAGAACCCCACAGTCACAGGGGACAGCTGCTTTCTAAAATCCGCCTCGAACCTCGCAGGTTTCCATGAAATGCTGATGTCTCCTCCTCGACGGTGATTAGATCTCATTTCTCCTGCGCTGATTTCTTCACCGGGCAGTGGGGATAAAGGAGCCGGGCAGCATTAACCACTCTGCAAGCGAATCAAACCCCACGGAGAGCTTAAATGTTGCTCTGGCCAGTGGTTCCAGACAACGGGGGAAACTAACACGCTATTAGAAAGTCCGAAAAAGCTGACGCACGAGCGTCTGCTCTCTTCGTGGCCCAAGATAGCCACATTGAGTGCATAAATTTGGCTGAAATAATGGGCTTCATGTTGGTTTCTGGACATTGCCCACGAGTTCAGAGCCAAAGCTTTTACCGCCACCGGTGATGAACGGCCGCAACTACGATCTCCGTCTGTCAAACGAAATCCAGCCCTGCTGAAGCCCCGAGTCAGCAGGATGGTGATGCCATTTTTGTTGTCCTTAAAGGGACATTAATCACCTACTATAGGTTCACATCCATCGCGGCAACCGGTGACAAGACACAGCCACATAACACACAATTACTTTGTTGATGTATGAAGGAAAGGCGGCTTGAGCCAACAAATATCAATTGCCTTGGGGAAAAAAATAAAATAAAAATAAATAACGGTTTCCTGTAATAGAAGATGCTCTTAAGATAGTCAGCATCAAATCCATTATGGAGAGACTCCTGTCTGAGACTAAGGGTTTGTCACCCTCTGGTGGCTCGACACCGCAAGACAATTGACCACAGAAATCAGATCAGCCCTCACCATTACGCTTGTTGCATTTATTCAAACCCGGGTCAACAGGAAACGGAATTGGAAACCATGAGGTGTCAAATAATTACTGGCTTTGTGGTTTTTTTCACTCCCACAAACTCGATTACAATTGTTTGTGCGTGTGTTTTGTGTGGAAGGAGGGGCAGACGTATGACGTCTGTGAATGAGTATACAGATACCCTTAACCTTATGTCCAACCACCCACACACACACACACACACACAAAGAAGCACACCCGGTACAAACATGCACACGCTGCGACTCCACCAGTGTTTGCCCTCGAACACTCTGTTCAGGTACAAGTGCACTTGCATGGTGGGGGGGGGGGGGGGGGGGGGGGGGGGGGTGCATTCTAACCCCCTTGCCCTGTTCGCGTGACTCACCAGTGAGTCACAGGCCAGAGAGGAGAGCCGACTTGCGCAAGTGGAATTTAAACTCCCCGCCTGTCACTCCACAGTTTGGCCCTTTGCGCGGCTGCAGCTTGGTGCGGAACCACATCATTAACAAACGGCTAGTCACTATGGTTTAGGAGATACGGGGGGGAGGGGGGAGGGGGGGTTTGCCAGATAATGGGGAGGGTGATTCAACAATCTGCGATGCGTCACAATCGATATGATGAGACATGCAGGGGGGGCACCGATATACTGTAAATAAACGGGTTCACTTGACAGGTCGGGTTGCAGCGAGAGTCAGAGCGTGTAGCCACGCATCCCTAAAGACGCACGTCACAGGTAGGAATTATACATGCCGCATCTACTCGTGCGAGGTAGGTGTCATGAAATGGCAAGGAGTGTCACCCGCACACACGAGAGAGAGAGAGAGAGAGAGAGAGACACACACAATGCCAGTTTTTTCTGAAAGCGACTGACAACACCGAATAAAAGTTGAGTATGCGACAGATACCTAGAGTTATGCCAGTCCGGTCTAACGCTTACATTGACACGCGTCTTTAATGGGGATCGACGAGGTGCCCCCCTGGCGCGGACAAACAAGTTGCTGCTCCCCCGTGGCAACATTTCCAGATCTTTTTTGGTTTTTCTGTTATCTTCAGGCTGACTCACCACCTCCAAAACGGCAGGAATGTCTATTTATGTGCGCGACTGCTGCCAAAGCGCATTTGAGAACACGCGCGGGTGGCTCCGTATTCGCTACGCCCAGTGCTTCACGGGGGCCTTCAGGGATTGCGTATACGACCCTTCCTTCCGGGGAAACTCAACTCCAGACATTAAAACTCCAGCCTTTTCTCTTTTCTTTTTTTTTTCTTCCATAAATATATGCAAAGTCCTGTTTTGCTTCAAATAGTAAAAGAACTCCCAAAATGCCCAGACATGTTGGGCTGTAAAACCGCCGAGTACCTCATCAACCTGTCCCAGTAAAAAACGGCGAGAGACAAGTCGGAGAAACGCGGAGCATCTGTTTAGACCAGTGACTGTATACAGTGTTTGGTTTGAAACATCCTCTGCTGCCAAAGGAGCCCTCCATAAAGAACACAAGGCTTGTTTTCCCCATCGCTGTCAACACGTTGTATTTCAAGCGGACAGACCCCTCTTGTAAGTCCCCTCAGCTTGGCTCGTCCAAACATTTCAGGCCAAACTCTTAAGGCCCAGCACACTTGGGGCAGAGTCTTTTAAAAGGTGTTGTGTTCCAAATGGCTTTGTGTTAAGATCCAAAGTATTAAACTCCTGGGCAGGACCCAATCACCTGCCGTGTTTCAGCAACTCGTATTTTACAGTATCCAAGAGCCTCCGTGAAGTGAATGAATCCACCATCTGCTTGTGTGTGTGTGTGTATATATATATATATATATAGGAGCCTAATGTTTCCCGAATCCCAGTGCCATGCATGCGGCTGGAGCGTGGGCAACAACAGTTCCAGGAAGCCCCAGAATAGAGACAGGAAGTTCATTTACCAAACACAATAAAATGTGTTCAATAACTGTGCAAAACGAAACGTCACATGAGACAAATAAAGACAGGTTCCCACTTACTCTATGAGGTGTTCCATTCCGGCACCCTGGGGCCCCGGTGGCTCCCCCAGGTTCGGGTTCCTCCTCTTACGGCGTGACTCTTGGCTTTTACCTGGAAACATACATAAATATCATGTGCGTTGATAGCTGTTTTTGAGAACAGGCGGGGCACGCACCACACTAGGAGCCATAAACCGTCTTGGTCTGTAGTCTGTCCTTTGTCTCTCGCTCTCTTTTCGGGCCTCTGCAGGCCACTGAGATCATGAGGTGTTGAGTTTCAAAGTTGTCCTCATACTGTGTGATTTATGGTGAAAAAAGAGCCGGCCTGGCCTGGGTTTCTCTGCTCAGACCTTCCTGTATATTTTCATTCACAAATCCACGGATCTTCTGCTTGGACATGAAAAGAACTTCAGACGGCGATGAAGCAGTAAATCAGATGATCGTGATCAGTTAATTTGGAGGATCCAAGTCTGATTTTCCCACCTAGCGCACACTTGAACATCTGTTGTCTCAACATTTTTGATTGTATTTTTTTATTAATCTGCTGCATGGCATATATGCATAAAGGATAACTTCATCTGGACACACATGGCAAAACTTAATTTTTTTAGAATATGCATGAAAGCTGATTTCCACATTCAACGCATGACAAAGATTTTCATTTTTTTGTCCTCTGCCAATAACACTGACCGTTTTCTCACTCTACATGAATCGAATGAATATTATTCCGGTTAATACCCTGTTATTATGCAGCGCCGCAGCACCTGGTGACAAACTGGGCATGGGTGGTGACACCTCAGCGCCCCAAAGCCTGTATGTTAATTAACCAAAACATCTGGCGAGACGGGGAAACATCCTGTCGAAGCGAATGGAGAGGAAGCTCCCTCGATCCAAAGGGCTGAATGTTTTGGAAGGTGAACTTCAGTTACATTTGGATGGTGCGCATCTCCCTGTGCTAACATCTGCTCCAAACAAAACTGACACGCAGCCAGCCCCAGCTTTCACTGATTTGATACGCAAGTCCTGGCAGAGCGGATGTTGACACCGAGTGCTGCATTGTTAAGTTCAAAAATGCCAACTTCTCCTCATGCTCCTAAAATGACCTGAACAAAGACACTGATTCATGTTACAGAGAGGTGCCGATAGGTGTACATATGTCACGCCTCTACCTTGCTTTATTTTCACCAGGCGCCAATGACATCATGTCGTGTGCCGACACCATTATTAGTTCAATAATAAACCACAGCTTTTATGAATGGTTACTTCGACTAAAAAACTCTGGAACGTGAAGATTTCCTACCTCATATCATACCATATGAAAGGGAGTCCCTTTTATTTCTCCAGGTTAGATTAATATATTTTCCAGATTGAATGAACTTTAAAGATGGAATGTTCCAAAAATGCAATTCAGTATCTCGCCATGGGAAAAAGAAAATGGCTTCATGACAGTACAGCTGGATAGGGTGAAGATAAATGCAGGACGGACACGCTCCGGAAAGCTCATTTAACCAAAGAATTAAAAAAATATATCACGCAAGTCATTTCCTGAACGTCCTCGTACTGTGCTTCGTCCTGGTCGGGGCCAACGCCATTATTGTTAGGGTGTCTCAGAATTGAAATGTTTGGGGAACAAACTGACATCCACACAAAGGGACTTATACATACCAGCTGCTCACAGCTTAAAGGGGCCAACAATGCATCAAACAGCAGGAACAAAAAGCAACCGCACAGCACAGGAAAGAGGTACCAACTCATTAGTGTCTCGGCTCCATCGTACGTCCCCCTTCCATCCACAACTTCCTTCACTTAGCCCTTGCAGGAGAAGAACGTTTGGTCATCGCTGCCACTCTCAAGCCAAAAAGGTCATCTGACGGAATGAATATGAGATTAAGGAGGAAAAAAAAAACAAAAAAAACGCAAGGAGTGCCCGACACCTTCTTCCTGTTTCAGTTCTCCCCCCACCACCACCACCACATCCATCCACATTCACAGCTCCGCTTCCGGCCATTCATGCATACTAATCTGTGTAGGAACTTGCGGCGGCAGCAGCCAGCCGCTGCCTGTCCCATCAAACATGCATAAGAAACAGATGTATCCTTGGTGCAGACGTGTTGGTGTGGCTCCGCGTACAGTGAGTGTAAGTGCACGAGTGCGTGTGTATGTGTGTGTATATATATATATGTTTATATGTAATTGCCAGTGCACTCCCAGGCCCGGCGGGTATGAGCCAGACTCGGCTGCATGCCCCGACACACACGCAGAGAGCCAGAGCTGACATGGTTCTTTGACAGGACAAATAATCAATGCAGCTAATGTCGCCAAACGTTTATCTATGAATACATGACACGTATGATTGGTTGAGACGCCAACATAGCATATTATGAAAGCAATAGTGATATCTTTAGTTTTCTTTGGCTCTGGATTGACAAGATTACTGAAGATATGTATAACTGGTGGCCTTGTATTTCTTCTTTTCACGGCTAGGGCCATGTGAAGACCTGTAAAATGAAAATGTATCAAAAATAATGAATCAATTCATTTAATAGTTGATAATCCACATTTTATTTCTTAAATAGATTTAAAGGCCATTTTTCTCATGTTTTTCTTTATCTCGAACCATATTAAATTGGATGTGACTGGACTGGAAGTCAGGCAGCAGACCCAAGAATGATTCATTAATGAGTTAACTAACTCTCGTCAGCCTCCATACCCAGAAGTAATTTGGGTAATTTGTCAGACATAAATTCAGCATAGTAAGATTCATAATAGGACGTTCACTGGTTTTATAACACCCATACGCAGCAAGAGTGGATGCTGACGTTGGGATAGCTTGGTTTGGAACATATCCTGTGGCACGGCTCCATCGTCTCGTGGTCTTTTAGCACCTGCTCGGAAAACTTCCTTTGCACAAGACTGTGAGCGCATCATTGGAGGGGGAGAGTTTATCGCGCTTGTCACCGTGCCAACGGCTGACTAAGTGATTTGCTCAGTCTGGATGTGTGCAGCCTGCTGTTTGCCTGAAGGTCACATCTCCACCACTGCCAATGTGCGCCCTCCTGTCCGAGTGACCCCTGACCCCCAGCTTCCTAACATCTACACACACACACACAAGCCCGTGGGAAACATACAATGACAAATACCTTATATTTCCCCCCCATGAGCGTTGTCTCCTCCCACATCTGACACACACACACCTACACACAGACATTTTTCCTTTTTTCCCCCCGAAGACAATTGTGTTGCTCACTCTCTATTGTGGAAGTCAGTCATTTCCACGTGTGTTGGCCGTGGGGCAGACTAAAAGCATCCCTTTCCTGAGCGGCAGAGTCACAATTTGTCTCCTATAAACACAGGACACACCTCGTCCCAGATTTCACATCCCCCCCCCGACAACACTAACCAAGCGTTTGACAAACTTCTCTTTGAAACGTTTCACACAGAAGAGTAAAATGTTTTTTTTAAAAAACCCACGTCACCTCCTCTTTGTGGTTTTGCTTGAGACTTTCTGTGAACTTTGATGGAAGCTTGGCTCCTGAAAATAAAAGAATCTCAACACTGACGCTTGTGTCTTTTGTGCCTCCCAACGTGCCTCGAGCTGGGTTTCCCTAGCATTGTCATGACAACAGTGTGTACGCTAGGATACTGGCCTTTGGAAACAATACACCTAAAAAAGAAAAGTTGTGCGCGAGGTATTTTCACTCGTTTCTTGAGTTTGTGTTGAAGAAAATAAAAATCACGTCGCGGTTGAAAATGTCATGTTTCTATTCGGGGACAAGTGCACGAGAGCTTCGTGGAGACACACACAAAAAAGACGCGTGCAAAGATGCAGCAAATCTCATACCTTCTCCGAGAAGAGGAACTCGTCCGGTGTCGGGGTAGTCTCCACTTCCTTTTACCCGCTTACATCCCAGCGCTAAGTTGTGTTACACATTTTCCCACGCGTGGACCCCCAAACGCTGAAAAAGCTCCAACACAACACGGCACGACATGTGAGACACAACTTCCAGCGGCAACTTCCTCCGCCCAGACTCTGTCCCAGCTCCTCTCCCTGCTTCCACCGTCGGATGCTTTGCTCCGCCTCACCCAGTCCTCAAAAATAAATGACTATAATCCCGGGAGATTTATGGCGACTTTCTGTCACTTGACACATGGCAATTTGTTTTTCTTTCCTTCATAGTGTTCTATGTGTGTGTGAATCGCATGGGACCAGTCCTACACGACAACTTTGACTTTTTAATTTTCTTCATCATATTACAGGATTACAACCGCCGTTCAAGTCATGTTTTGGTGATTGATTGGACTCAGGACAATTGTCCTAATTAGACATTAATTGGTTGTAGACTTCGTCCAGCTGTCCCATCATTGAAGTAGAGCAACCCGGTTGATGTTGGACTAATCCCTTGAACTTCCCCGGTTCAAACAACTGGGCTGACACCGGCATTAACAGACATAATCCTCAACTCACTGACTGGCTCACATGCTATTCTTTATCCTAATAACATTTCAAATGCACTCTTGCCAAAACAGCATCACAGCACACAATTCAGCGATAAACAAAACAACACAGCGTGATGTTATATTACAATAAATGCCAATCTGGGAGAGGTTTTTTTTTTAATAAAAGTCTATTAAAAGATAACATTTCTGGATGGATTCTATTTTACAAAATATATGCTTTCTTCAATGGATGTTTTTAAAAATGTTTCCAGGAGGTATAATACTGCAGCTATATTATTGCATAAAAACAATGAGTCACAACAAACCCAGTTTGATACAAAAACAAACGTCCCATAGAATATCAGGGCCATGTTTTAACTTCAGGCAATGAGAATGAATTCAGGATTGGTCTGACAGGATTTAAGAGAATATATGTTACAGCGATAAACAAAACAACACAGCGTGATGTCATATTACAATAAATGCCAATCTGGGAGAGGTTTTTTTTTAAATAAAAGTCTATTAAAAGATAACATTTCTGGATGGATTCTATTTTACAAAATATATGCTTTCTTCAATGGATGTTTTTAAAAATGTTTCCAGGAGTTATAATACTGCAGCTATATTATTGCATAAAAACAATGAGTCACAACAAACCCAGTTTGATACAAAAACAAACGTCCCATAGAATATCAGGGCCATGTTTTAACTTCAGGCAATGAGAATGAATTCAGGATTGGTCTGACAGGATTTAAGAGAATATATGTTAAGATGCACAATCACATAGAACCTGCCTTCATGGTTTTGCTTTTTTGGAATTGAAGATTTCCCCCCTGTCGTTCCGCAATAACTTTACAGCAGACAAACAAACAGACAAGACAATGAGTCACCAGAGGATTGTAAATGTCTGCTTAGAGAAGATATATAGTGGTGAAACCTAATGTGGGCCAAGGAAATAGTATTAGCACTAGTATTAGTAGGATCATTGTGGCAATACACAAAAGTCCAAAAACATGATGCAAACCAGAGGCTTTTAGTCAAAGTGTGTTGGCAATCACCACAGTTGGTTGCTTTATACATTTATACGTTTATTTTTTAATAAACGTATGTAATGAGGCGTGGAGTGATCAGGAACACTTTCAAGATGAGAAATGTTCTGTTTAATTGCATCTGTACTCAGCCCTGTAATGTACCTGATGGTTCAGTGGTTTTTACCACTAGATGGCAGTATATTCCCATTATCAGACTAAACTGCAGGAAGCACGTGAATAAATGCGCGGTTTTTAAATCAAGTCATAACAAAGGCTTTTTTGTGCATTAAATGATAACAATCGTAAATCACAAGTTTTAATTAAAACATATATTTTAGTGAGGCGCATGTGTTTTGGTTATTTCGGTTTGTCACTGATGACGACATTCGTACCCGGATATCCTAGTTGAAAACATCCGCGTTGATCGTGGGAAATGTAGTTTTCCACGCCCTCATTCTGGAACGACGTTTACGTCCGTTTGGTTGCGCACGCGCGCAGCGGACGGCGGCTCGGTGCGCATTTAGCGCAGGTCTGGCGTGTGTTTGCTACTCCGGAGGTTTCCCATCGCTTCCTGGGCTGTTTGAGGCAAACCTACACGGTCTCGGCACTCTCCTTAAAACCCGCCGGCCGAGTGGACACGAAGCGCACTTTGACGCGTTCGTCCCAGATGTGGGGGACACGCAGCCGCCGCCGCGGACAGCGACGAGCTAAAGGCTGGAGAGGCTACGGAAGCTAAAGTACAACTTACCCTCTGCATGGCTGTGAAAAGTTGAAGGCTGAAAAACACCAGTTATCCCCCCGTCGGCTGAGTTGAGGTAAGGATACACCGGCGCGTGAGTTATCTTTCGGGAGGTACACACAGCCTCGGCTTTTATGTTCTCGTTGTGGGGTTAAAAGTGTCTTTGTTTACAAGGAGCCCTGCGTCTCAAGCTCCCGCTGTGTCCACGGGACTGTTCCCACACTTTACGGCTAATGTCAGTGACAGGCTTCCCTCCCTCCACTTCACCATGAACAGCTTCACGGTCGTGTATTTTTGGGCAGTACAGAAACCACACAGTTTCTTTTTTTTCCCCCTTCCTGCTTGTTTTGGGTGGAGCAGGGCAGGTCAGAGGCTCATAAACACCTCAGCAGTGGCTGATACTGTGCGTGTGTACCCAGAGACCTGAGCGCAGTTCATTCAGGTGGATTGTATACTATAAAATGGTTATCATAATAGAATATGGACGTGTGTGTTTGCGTGAGGCTGCTTGGTTGTGTGTGCACTTGCAGCGGGGTTGTCCTGTCCACCAGCGAGACAGAAAGGACCTGTGACAGAACATTATTTGGGTGCTGCTATAATGAGATATTACAATGTAGCGGGAAATCATCTTACTTCCCGCCTTTCCCTCCATCCACATCTGTGTCCCTAGAGATTAGAAATGATACCCAATCTCTCCCGACCTCGTCCTCGGTCTTTCTTTCTCTGGCACTGACCGTGTCAGCTGCTGGATCCCAGGGGTGCTGACTTGGATAGGGACAGGTGGCACTTGGGACAGGTGCACCCCAAACAAAGGCCTGCAGTGCTCAGACCTGCTTTATGTTCAGTGTCTGGTGTCTTTTTTTTCCCTCCCCCTTCAGCATAGCTCACATCTGTGCAATCTGTGCTTCTGTCATGTTCTTCTCTGTAGTCCTGCTTATGGGTTTCTCGTAAATCTGATAAGAACTGGTTAAGGGTGCCATAATGTGATTGCGCAAGCTTCACTTGTTCCAACTCATACAAGGAAGCTCTCATGTTTGTCATTATGACAGATATATTCTGCTATTCTTCTACTATTCCATGGAACAGACCAACCAGTTTCAGTCTCAACAGCTACTGGTTAAGTTGAGTTCCAGACAAATGACACACTCACTCACTCACTCACTCACACACACACACACACACACTCACTCACATTGCTACTTCATGAGTTAATAGTTAACCCATCGCTTCCTATGGAGCAAATGATTCAGAGCAGCAAAAACACACGTTTGCTGTGTCTCTTGGGCCTGTGTGTGATGCTCCGTTTTATCTGTGAAGTCATGGAGAGAATCGGAGATCAGAAATGAGGTCAGCAAAGTGATGTGAAGTGGAAGAGAGAGGAAAGGGGGAAGTTTGAAGCCTCTTTTCAGTAATGTGCAGGGACAGTTGGGCAATGATGAGTGTTGCAGCCATCACTGTCTTCTCCTTAACCCTTCACTGGCTCCTGTGGACATGTCCCAGTTCCAGGGGGACCCAGAGGGAAACAATGCGATGCTTTCGGACAGTTGTGTGGGATGTGACAGGGTGCCTCGGCCTGTTTCTGACACCCATCACCGGTCATCACCCAGGGGGGGGGATCACCCCTTCTCACAAATGGGTGAGACCTCCAGCTCCTCTGTGCTCGGCAACCTAGTGCGCCTGCGCCCTGCTGACACTCCGCTAATCCACTGCGAGGAGGAGATCGCATCCCCGTCCGCTGCGCTCAGGCTTTTCAGCGAGGAGGAAATAAACACGGTGCGGGATCATGGGGGAAGTCGCAGCACGCCACGGCACCGCAGCACACCGGGATGGAGCAGTTTAACGCCGGCTCTGCGGGACGGAGCACTTCCACTCTCGCGGTCCAGGGCGACAACGGGACCGGGGCCACCGTGGCTGCTGATGTAGGACAACAAGGCTAAACATCCACAGCCCGCATCGCTGGGCAAGGGAGGTGAACGCACGGAGGAGTGGACCCGGCGGAGGATGTTGGTATCCGCGCCTCCTTCCTGGATTTATCCCCTTCTCGGGGGCTGTTTCCACGTTTCCTAAACCCCTCCGCTGCATGTCGCCCCGTGCACGGCGACTCTCTCTCTCTCTCTCTCCCTGGCCTCAGCGTGGATACAGACCACCGTTATTTATCTCAAGTAACATCCGGCAGAGCCGTACACGGGATAAATCCAACAACCAAAACGTTCAGGATCCGTGATCAACTAGCACGTAGCATTCGTTGAGCCCGGAGAGCCGTTAAAGTGTGGATTTAAGCACATGTGATCGTTGCATCGGCTAATAATAGCAAATGCAAATAAAAGATCAAGCAAACCGGTCCGTGGAGTTTTACATGCGAATGTTGCATGGTTTCCCCCTCGGGCTGATCACACTGGGATGATATAGTTCTCTTCAGCTGCTTCGCCTGTACAGATGTATTATGACATTGTGGCAAGCCCACGGTAATCTTGAGTGCAAGTTGATGAACTGGACGGGGCGGTGGGATCAGACAGAAATTAAGCTGTGTCTCTCAGAGAGAGGAAACGGGATCATCTCCCGTCCCCTGCGTTCAGTACCAGAGCCCGCAAAAAAAAGAAAAGCGCAAAGCTCTGGTGTATTTTGTTGGATATTACACAGACCAAGAAGCTGAGCTGCACGCATGTCCACATGCTTTGGCAACAGTCGAAGCAAAGCGACCTCACCCTCTCCCTCCAGGGTTATGTTCTGAAGTCCCTGTGAATTGCTTTTTTTTTTTTTTTTTCATATGTAACATTTGAAATCTGAAATACCAGAAGTAACTTCATCTCTGGATAAATTCCCTGTTTCAATTCCCCGTCCCAAGGGTTTCGATCATGAGTTGCGTGCGAGAGGTGCAGCCGGGCTGTTTCACTGGTGAACCTCCGCAGCAGCTGTTAGTCAGAGTGGATGCCTGAAAGTTGAGACTTGGATATTGGCATACTTGCAGGTTTGCCAACGCCCTTCCAAGGAAACGCAGTGCATTGATTTTTCTCCACTGCCCACATCGTAAATAAGTCGGCCGATATATATTCTTTTTGCCACAAGTTCCATGCCTCTATTGATCAGATTCAGCTGTGTTTATGGACCTTGATGTTACTGTGATATTCTGGATGTGCCCCCCCCCATCCCCTCGCTCTGCACGTCTTCCATCTTAAGTTTTCCACAGGTGTGGAGTTCTGCTTCTAAAAATGCAACAGGACAGTGAATGTGTTCACCATGCTCCTGTACACACATGTAGTTCCTGCTTGTGCTGAACTTCTGAGCGTGTGCAAAGAAACCAGAGGAACCAGGCATGAGACTGCAAAGGCCGGGGAGATGTGTCCGGGGTAACGCAGGAGGAATTATGAGTGGCGCTGTGGAAGACGTGGTGCAGGCTTAAAGTCTACAGGAGAAATAATTACGCGCCTTTGCGGTGAGACAATTGCATTTCTCCCCTCTGAGACAAACCGCTGAACAAAAACTACAATTAGTATTTCGACCATCCTCCCCCCTTCACTGTAGGAAATCCGCCCTGATCTGCATACCTGGCAATCTTCAAGTTACACACATTTTTCTGAGGACCCTTATCTCTGATTCCCCGTTGCTTTTGTTTTTAGTTATTTGTTTATACTCGAACACCCTCAGAGAACAGTTTCTATTTTGTTCTTACTATTTGAAGCATAAACTTTCTCACGGGACGTTTAAAAGACATACAATAGAAACACATGATGAGTCTTGCTGGTGTAGTCCAAACAAGCCCTTGAGTGTCTTCCCAATCAGTGTGTGAGTGCCCTGATTACAACTGTGGATCGCTTGTCAACGTTGGTGGTCACGAGCCGATCCATCGAACGGAGTGCACCCATAGACTTGTTTCCTATCGCCGTGGCGATGGGGAGCTCTGCCTCGTCTCTCACTGCAGAGACCGAGTCGGACCATGGCTTCCGCAGCACCCCGTACCCATCGTCGCCCCCTGTGGGCTGGCTCAGGAACAGCCACAGCAGCCCGGTGTGGGGCACCACCTTCATCACGCGTCAGCAGCAGCACCCGCTGCCCCATCGAGAGCGCAGGTAAGAGCCGGCACACCTCTCGGTGGAGGGCAGGAGTCGCAGGAAGAGTGAGCACTTTTACTTCAGAGGCTTGGGTAGGGGTCAGCGTAAACACTGGCCTTATTTTCAGGATCATGTGGTGACGTTGTTATTGGGTTCATTATTAGGGTGCACTTTGTGTCGTTTATTTGAGAAACTCACAACCCCGCCCTCGTTTACAGACTTGTCAGAGACACTTAGTATATTTTCAGTAACCTCACAGACATGGGTCCGATCCTTCACTTTCGTCAAAACTTGTGTCATCGAAGCCTACCTTCTGATGCTTCCGTGATACACCCAAAATCTGGCTAAGCCGGATTTGTAAACACAAAAGCCCAGCGTATCGGTTCCCCCGGGCACAGCTGCACAGTCTGTGCTGCGATTGAGTGATGTGCGGTGCTGAGTGGATTGGCCGGACGGATAGGTTGGCCTGACCTCTGTGAGCCCAATGAAAAGCGGCCCGAGGGGTAATTAGATGATGAGTTTTGCGTCTGGCAGGCTTTTTATCTGGCTTCAGGACGAGCTTTGATTCAGTCGTGTTGGGCCTGAAAATATTTAAATAAACCCCTCTCTCACAATCCATCTTGGTGATTGTGGCTGCATGGTTGTGTTGATTTTATTCAGGCAGCACGCATCTTATTTTCCACCCAAAGAAAGCTTGACTGTGAGTAGAGACCGCTTAGTTTGATTGCCTGCGGCATTTTTTATTTTTTTTTGTCTTTGTCTTTCTGTTTCTTTGTTTTCAAGTTTTCTCAAGATGGCAGTAGCTGGTAATTAGGCCACATTTTCATTTTTATAATTTATGTTTTATTTTTTTTTACATTCGGTTACTGTGTCCACAAGACGGACCTTTCTATTTCTTTTTCCCCGTCATTGCCTTCAGGGTTTGTGAGCAGCTCAGTTTGAATGTCCGACTTGTCCAACACCTTTTCTCCCACAAGATGATCCACTCAGCCGCCCTCGCAGAAACGTTCAAACGTTTCCACTTTCCCTTCAGCTCTCTGGGTCATGTCTCCCGGAACGAGAACAGGCCGCTGGTATCGACCACTTGTAGTGTATTGAAGTTGTTGCTGAGTCACTCAGGGCACCACGGTCCGGTTGTTAGTTATTGATTTTCAGAGAGACCGATCACATTTCCCCACAATGGGTGTCATTATTTATTCAGCCTCCGTCTCCAGTGGGGCTTTCATCTTTCCTGATTCCTATCCGCTGCCTTCAATGCTTCCCTCGCCCTTGCTCCGCATTAACAGTTAGAGCTGTCATGGTTTCCACTTCTCACTCTAACCTGCAGGCAGGGCTGGCTTTCGGCTCGTGCGCTCTCACAGGCTTCCATCAAGCCGTGGGCTCCGTGCATGAATGTGGTTTCTGCTTTATGTGTACTTTTGCGTCATAAATGTATTCGCCTTTTTGTTTTGTTTTTTGTTTTTTTAAATGCAGACGTTTCGATTGAAGTTGTGCATATCTGTATATAGAAGCATCTGCCCCCGTCACCAATCAGACTCTTGCTCGGATGAGCACATGAGCACATGCGGACTGCTGCAAAGCAGAAGGGAACACAGACGCCCAATTTTGACAGTGAGCGTTTTAGAAAGACATGACCTCTTGCCCTCTCCCCCTCTCTCTCTCTCTCTCATACGTACACTCCCTCTCAGTTTTATGCATGTAGACACACTAGTGTGTGAGCCTAACAACCTCAGGCAAGCTCTGCCGAGCTGTGACGGAGCATGAAATATAGAAACAACACAACACTAAGAGCCCAGCTTAACTTCAGCCATTCTTACACAGTTGACTGTAATGTATTTTTCTTCCTCAGTTCCGAGACCACATGAGCACTCTTGTCCTTGGGCACTTTACTTTTTTTTTTTTTCATCCGGCGCTGACCCCTTGAATCTGGGAAGCGATTGTGTGCACTGAATTGATACTCCGGCGACGACGGTTCCCTCGAGATGAAAAGCCCACTCAGCGGGCACAGAGGTGTAGTGGTGTGACCTGCAATATTTCATAACTCCATCTTTTCTCTCTTTTAATAAGGCAGCACGCTTTTGTTCCAGTGCTGTTATTGTTGGTCTTTCACTTTTTTTATCCCCAACCCATAGTGCTACACTGTGTGTGTTGACGTTACACTCGGCCTTGGCGGCCCTGAACCGGTAGAAGTCAATGTCTGCTCTCCCTCGACTCAACCCCAGTGTGCCTACTATCCCAGCATGATGGATGACGGTGTTTATTTCAGCTCTGTTCCACCGGCTCTCCTCCCTTTAATTGGATTAAAATGGGCCCGCTTGTATTTGACCAGCGTGGTCGCTGGCCGTGTTAATGTCTGAATGATTTCAGCACGTCCTCCCTCGTTGACGCGTGGCCGCGTCAGGACAGTCCCCGCGTCTGCAGAGCAGATTTGGCATGCAGGCTTTGTCTCGCAGCGTGGCTCTCTTTGGAACCAGAGGATTGATGCAGCAAAAAAAAAAAAAAAAAAAATGCCTATTGGCATCGCAGCTGACATGATTTCAGATTCCCCCACTCTAGTTGCCATGGAAATAGGTTGCATATGTTGAGTAACCTCATTTCTATGGGCCCTAGATAACAGCACATGGTAACCTGGCAGCCTCACACACGGCGAGAAACCTGGGCTGGCATACAGCATCTCTGGAATAAACCCATATAACCTGCACATTTTTTATGTCGGTGGCGACGGATAGAAGACGACCTCGTGGCAATTTCCATTTTTTTTACTGGTTTGCCTTAAAGGGTTAATATCGTGTCTTGGAAACAGTGAGTAAAACTCCGCCGCCTGTGCTTTAATATGCCCCCGGGCTGAAGGCAGCACTGTGTCAGCGGTACTCCTCCCCTCCAGCGTCAGGTGCCAGCAGGAACTCCAGATCAGCACCCTGCCCCTGCCATCTCTTCCCCCTCTCCTCCGCCCTGGTCCTGGGGCTTCCTGGCAGCTTCCTGTTTTGCTCCCGCTTTGCTCTCTGCCACCGATGTCTGCTGAAACCCGGTCGGAGAGTTTCCTCTGTTTAAAGATTCAGACGTCCGAGGCTGTCTCCACCGCTGACGGATTCACTCGTCAAAAAAGAGCGCAGGTCGTGAAATATTCACTGAGGCCAGAGACGGAGGTCAGACGCTCCTGCTATTCTTTCTCCTTCTCAACGTGCGTTTGCATCCTTCGGTCTCCCGTGATCGGAGACGTGATTGCTGCTATCTCATTCTAATAATAATTGAGGGTTCAGAGGGTCAGCCTTGCATAAAAACAGTACAATGCCAACCTTGTTTCGACAGCAATACGCCCTGCTCTATTTTCAGGAAAGAAGAATATTTGTTCTTATTGTAAAGCCTCAGCAGCGCTTATTGGAGGAATGACTCGGCCTAAGGGGCCTTTTCCCTTTTGAAGACTCTTTGTCTAATTTGGTCTGTTTATAGTCATTGTGCCAACATCAACATCATAACTTTTTATAAAGCTGTTTGGGCCTAATGTTCCCTCTCAAAATGGCTAGTCTCATTGCAAAGCGTCCTGCTCAACGTCACTTAAGTGCAACGTGCCCAATTATTATGTTGTGTTGCCCCTTGTGACCAAGAGTGTCATCAATTCCTCGCACCACGTTTCATGGGGTAAAAACTCTTTATCCTGCCGCCTAAGTGTCTGTAGATACTTGTCTTACTCGGTGGCTGAGTTATATATAAATATTTGCTGTAATTAATACATTCAAAAGACCTGTCAAGGTTGAATGAATGATTCATATTTATCGTGCCGGGGCATATTGTCAGGCAGGTAGAAAGGAGGCTCTTATAGTCCTTTTAAGTGAAATGGCTTATTTTGATCTCTGAAACAAAACAACAAAAAATCCTGTCACGAAGAAATAAACACAGACTTCTTTGCTAGTTAAACTGCTGTAGACGGGCCACATTAATGGCTCAAGGGGTAGAATAAATAATTTTAAGTCGTTTCTTCTCTAGTGTGATAAAGAATGTTTGGAAGAGCTGTTTTGCGTTTCGTGCCGCGTTTAAACAATCTTTTATCCCCTTTCACGGCTTGTCCGATTCGAGAGCGCGTTGGCCTCTGATAAGTCCATCTTTATAATAATAAGCTCTCTGTCTGTTGTACAAGGCTTGCCGCTTAATCATGCCGTCGGTGAATATTCTATGGAAGAAGACAAAAAAATAATACAAATACCCGAAGAAGGAATAGCAGTTCTCAGAAAAAGTGCAGGTCACGCCTCTCCGTCACTACTCGGCCTTGGAGCCGTTTAGACGGTTCGTTGTCACCTGCACAGTAACTCTGGCATTTTTCTAGCATAAACATTTGATAACCTCCAAATCCACGCTTACAGTTCACACCCGTGCTCAAGCAAAGCTGTGCCCGTTAATGTTGATCACAAGAGTGACTCTTTTTTTATATATTTTTTATTTGTGAGTGAAGGGGCCACATCTGGAGTCTCCCTCTGCCTGGTCCCAAATAGCAGATGTAGCCAACCTGTTTGTCCGGAACTTCAAATGAACCAGCATAATGTTTACATTAATATATGACGCCATTGGGAAAAGATCACCCAAAAGATGAATAACCCCAAAAAATAAATAAATAAAAAATGCTTCAACCTGATACCCAAATATATTCAATTGTTAAATGACCAGAACTCTTAAGAGGGTGTAGCTGTGTTCACATCGGGTCTCTTTCCAAATTAAATCAGGTGAATACCATTTCAGTATTTAATCCACCGGGTTGTTTCAACACCAAACATCCGGTTTCACGGTGATAGTATTCGCTCCTATGTTGACTGAGCGAAGCATTGCATTTCTCCGGCCCCCGGCGGCCGAGGAGTGCAGCGCACTTTGCCCCTCGGGCTCTGGGCTCCGGGCCAGCCTTGGAAAGGCAGTGCTAATGACTGTCGCACAAAGGCCAAATGGCTCACACAGAGGCGGCGAGAAACTGGCCCGACTCGGCTCATTTGATCTGGTAACGGAGTTCAGTACGCGCGGTGAATCCAAGCAGCCTGCCAGAGGTTGCTCATACACCATCAACCATTCTTAGGTGGCTTCGCTTCGTCCTGAGCTTCTTTTTTTTTTTTTTGAACAACCTCACTGACCCTTCTCACATAAGGTTTGACCACAGTCCTAAACCTCTTTACATCTTCCGCTTCTCGCTGGCCCTTTTTTTTTAATTTTTTTTCCGAAAGATTTCCCGAAAGACATCATAGCCGTCATTCACTGTGTGACGCTACGTGACGTTTTTTTTTCTTCTTTTCACTCAGCGTTTTAGAGATCACACTCTTCGTAATAGCCTGCTGATGTGCTCTGTGATTATCTTTCATCCAGTGGAGTGTTGAACAATTAGCCAGAGGTCACTAATGCCCTTACTTAAGTGAATTTTAGACTAGGAGTCGGTACTTTATTGGCAGCCAGCTGTGTTGAGAAGCTCATTTCAAAAGGATGACTTTTGTCGAGTCTCTCTCCCTCTCTCCCTCTCTCCCTCTCTCCCTCTCTCCCTCTCTCCCTCTCTCCCTCCGTCCCTCCCTCTCTCTCTCTCCACTGTAAGCTGTTGGCCTCTCGCCCAGGTCTGCGACACTGGGGAACAGAGGAGCTGAAGTGGGCACTTTTACAACAGCTCCACTGAACATACTGTAGGGCCAAGGACAAAAGGTGTGTGCGCCTGACTGTGTGTGCGTGTGTGTGCGCACCACCGACCTGGAAAGCATCCTTTTACATAGGGTCCAAAGATCACGGGATAGTGGTTCCTTCTCTGCTGCAGGCCTGTACTCTTCTAACTAGGATGTGCGCGTGTTTGTGTGCGCGATGCATACATACACAATGCGTTCTCTTGACTGTGGGCCGCGAGATTGCGAGATTCCGGAGATGTTCGTCGTGTGTCGCCGTCGTATGATGGGGGGGGGGACGCGTACAACGTGCAATAATGAGATCATTAAGCTAGGTATTAACAACTTTCCGAGAGGCTGATCATGTCTTTGAGACGCTCTCACGGCGGCTCGCCGCAGACGGTGACAGAATCAATGTGCAATCCCCAACGCTCCAGCGAGGACCAAATCAATTGCGGTGACAAAGTCTCTGCGTGGCTGACACAGTGACTTTGCTCTCTCACTGCAGATGAAAGAGACCTGACAGTTATGAAAATGGCCACGGGGAGGGACCTGCCATCCAACATGAGGCGCTGACACGTGTTGTTGCTGCTGCTGTTGTTGTTGTCGTCGTCGTCGTTGCCGTTCGCGGGCCTTTGAAGATGTAATCGCGGCGTGAACATGTGCAATCATTGCTTGCACGGGGCTGCCACTTAACTCAACTGAACCACCGAGTGAGTGGAGTATGTGTTGGAGTGCGGGTTGTTTAAGGATAGATTCATAAATGTGACTGATGCTGCATTGACTCCCCCCTCTATGTTAATTGTTATGGTTAAGAACATTCATATTTCATCGCTACCATGGGGACATTAAACATTCTGCTGTGGGATGAATTCGAAGCTTTTGTGTGTCTTTTTAAAAATGATGCTTTCCTAGTTGAACTCATTATTATCATAGGAAGGCGCTCTTTCCTCCACACTCTGCTGGCGTTGGTTTCTGTTGGAGTGCTGACTCCAGCCCAGGGGATTGAATGCGGTGCTAATGGCTCCTGACATAAAGCACCGGGACTTCTACTTCCATACTTTTGCTGGCCCGGGGAGCCGAGGAGACGCACACACTGCAGCACAAATGTAGTTAGACAAAAAAAAGAAAGCATCTACGATAAATCTCCAAATAGCTACATTCAAAACCAAGCGTTGAGAACCCAAAAGACACAAAGGCATCCAGGGACCCACATTAGTGTCCCTCCTTTCATTCTCCTCCTTACCTTCGGGAGGAGTGGAGCTGGGAGGTTTTCTGTAAAAGGTCCCCCCCCCCCCCACCCCCATGGGTTCTGTGGAAATCGCCTGGTTAAACGCGTTTAATGGGGTTGAAGTAAGGGATATCAGTTGTTCTGGACACATGGTGCTGCAGTGGAGACGAGGCAAACGTTGGACTGCACAACCTGGCGTCTTACAAGTACCCCCCCCCCCCCCCCCCCCCCCCCCCCCCCCCCCCCCCCTCCACCACACAAAAACCTGCTCCTTGTCCTTATATGAAAACATGAAAACTATCCATCCCCACAGGATGTGTAGACATTTTTTTTTTGTTTTTTTGTTTTTTGTTTTTACAAATTATCACAAACCACCGCTTTTCTATCAAAGTCTTTTTTCCAAAGCAGCCAGGGATGTCAACATTGGGTGTGCTCCCACCAAGTGAATATAATGAAGGATCAATGTGACCAGATCCACACGCTCTTGCTGTCATTCTGGGGAGCACTTTGTCATCTGGAATCAGTGTAAAGAGCACTGTGGTGTTCTAACTCTCGGCACCATATCCTCCACACATCACCTTCGCAGTGTTAAGTGTTCACACATGAGCAGTTTGAGTCACTGTGACATTTTTATGGGTTTGTCCAAACAGCAACCGCCTCCGTCCCTCAGGCATTAGACTACGCTGGCCCCCCTAAAACACGACAATAACAGCACTAATCTAAGTCGTTATGTGCGTTTTCTCGAATAGTTCCACTGGAATGACTAGACATTCGTATTCATTTGTGCATGGGCTTGACACGTCTAAAGTTGCCCCGTGTACCCAACATTAAAATTAATTTCGTAAAAGGGAGAGGGATTTTTTTCCCCAGTCTAGTTTCTGTGTCTGTCAGCAGGAGCTCTCCTCTCCTCTCCTCTCCTCTCTCGCTCATTCTCTCTTTCTCTCCGTCTTCCCGGCTCTAATCATGTGGCCATTGTGTATGGATTTACAGCCCTCACTGGCCCCAGGAGGGAGATTTGATTTTTCCCCTGCACTGGCTAATCTTTCCCCCTCACACGCTATTTTTCTCTTCTAATTCAGTCTGTCTCGCCTGCTCTCGCAGTCTCGGAGGTGTGTTGCTGTCCTCTCCCTCCCTTAGATAATCCCCACCCCTTTAGTTCACTGCAAGCATATCTTCATCCTCAGGCATTCCACATCATTTCATATCTTCCCTCTCTTTCTGACCCCATCTAACTTCCATCTTTTGCTTTCCTCCTACATTGCTCCGCCGACACTTCAATAACACAGAATACCGACTGAAATGGTCGAGCAGTGGCATATTTAACGTGTAGGTATTATTGCTAATAAAAAAGAAATAAATATTTGTATTCATTTTTCCCTCTCTTCGTTTTTCTTCCAGCCACTCTCACTCTCCTGGCTCCATGGCAGCAGCAGTGCAAGGCAGTGAGTGGTCATGTGGACGCTGTACCTTCCTAAATGCCGGCGCCGCACCTCGCTGTTCCATTTGCGAGGCACCCCGCCAGAAGCCTGACCTCAACCAGATCCTGCGGCTTAGCAGCGGCGAGGAGCACCGCTGGGCCTGCCCCCGCTGCACCCTCAACAACCCCCAGGGATCTGGAGCCTGCTCCGTCTGCGGCTTTGGCCCGTCCCCCGCCACTCACACCCCGCCAACCACCACCGTGGCCGCCACGGCCAACGGCCTGCCGTCCGCGCCGCCCGAACCCCCCGCGCCTGCCGTCACCCCCACGGTTCTGCTCGAGCCCCAAGGACAACATCCAGCGAAGGAGGAAGTCCTACGGCGGTCTGAGAGCAATGGAGATGTGGTCATCCTGGACGGCCAGTACTCTGGCTGGGCCTGCCCCCGATGCACGCTCCACAACACGCCTGTTGCTCTGTCGTGTTCGGCCTGCGGTGGCCCCAGGAAACTGTCTCTGCCCAAAATTCCCCCCGAGGCACTGGTGGTGCCTGAGGTGCGCACACCTGTGCTGGGATTTCCAGTTCACACGGCGGGGGCCGCCCCGCTCCTCATAGACCTAACGGACGACTCTCCCCCACCTGCTCCCTGTGATCCACAAGAACCTCCGACCGTCTCTGCGCAGTCCCTCGCCTCCGCTTTCACTCCTTTCTCTTCCCTCCAGAACAACCCCGTGCCCCGCAGCAGGAGGGAGGTGCCCCCACCGGGGCGTCCCCCGAACCCGGGCGCCAACACTCCCAGCCCCACCTCACCTTCGACGGCAACCGCGCCGCCCCAGCCAGGCCCCCAGCGGCCGGCCAAGCCCAAGCACGCCCAGCCCCAGGAACCCCCATACCCCAGTAAGCGCCTCAGTATCTTGGAGGAGGAAGACCCCAAGCACCCCGTTGCTTCCTCGGCCGCCCCCACCTGGAAGTGTCCCAGTTGCTCGTTGCCCAACCCAGGCAGCTCATCAAAGTGTGAGGCATGCCGATCCACGCGGGCCGGCGCTGACCTCATTGACCTTGTGGGCTGCGAGACGGTACGATTCACCCCGGCCAGCCCTTCCAGCCCGGACTTTAGCACCTGGGCCTGCTCCAAGTGCACCCTGCGCAACCCTACAGGGGCAGCCAAGTGCTCGGCCTGCGGTTCCTCCAAGCTACACGGCTTTCAGGAACAGCAGACCCCGCTGCTCCGCTGCTGTACACACTGTGGCCTCCCATCAGGGTCTGGGGCTGCGTCATGCTCCTGCACACCTTCCTCCTCCTGTTCCTCCGCATCGTCCTCCTCGGGTCATAAAGCACGGAAACAGCCACGGGGCTTCCCGTCCTCCTCCATCGCTCCTTCCACTTCCTCCTCCTCCACCCCATCGAGCCTTCAGGAGAAGCTGGGACAGTGGAGCTGCCCGGCGTGTACGCTGCTCAACGACGTCAAGGCCAAGAACTGTGCAGCGTGCCACACACCCCAGCAGTACCTCACCCTTCGCAAAGTCATCAAGCCTCTGAAGAGGAGGGAGAGCATGCACGTGGATGCGCGTCGGCGAAATGACGAAGGCGAGGCCAAAGAGCTTCTGGAGAACATTGTCAGCTTCTGCAGAGAGGTGAGGGTAAAATGTGTTGGGGAAGCACCAGCAAACAACAACAACAACACTTTCACCACACATGGTTAACATTTCAATGCACAGTATGTCACAGCGTGTGCGTTGCCTCGCAGAACACATTTCCTTCATTAAAATCCTTCTATTTGTTTTACGGCCCTGGCATTGTCCCCACTCCTACAATCTCTCTAATTTCAGAGAAATGCTAATAGGCTTTGTCATCGCCTTTGTTTGCTCTACCCGGCTCTTCGTTAGCTGGGTATTAAACGACCAGTGGGTGTATTTTGGCCTCCGCAATGAGCTGCAGACACAGAGTGGCTCATTTTTAAAAGCTAGACTGCAGCCCGTCCCCAGCCAGAGGGGAGTCAAAAACCCCCACTTGCAGAGTTGTAACTGTTTTATTAGGAAGTTAGAATGAGTCTTTTTTTTTTTTTTTTTTTCTTTTTCTTAATTGCTGACAGCTCAGTCTGGAGTCAGACTCTTTATTTCCTGTCCATTTGACTACAACCATAATTTAAGTTCCCTATTTAGGATTGTTTTGCACTACATGGTGAACGACAATATATAGCAATATAGCCGGGCTCCCAGTTTAAGATATAAACATGTTTGATCACTGTGACTGCAATTATCCTCGAAAGCGAATTTAACTGCTTTATTTTCTCGGAAAGATGGTTTTTGGTTAAACCCTCTTTTTAATATCAAAGTACACCCCAAAAGAAAATATTGTTATTATATCTCCAACTGTCACCTAATCGTAAGCGGGTTTTTTTTACACTTATAAGTGGAAAAAGCCAATTATACTTTCGTAATTGCGGTCTTATCTTTTGTCGTAGTCACCTAAAATAACGATCTCAGGACCTCGGCATTTCGTATTCACAGATGAAAAAAGGTTAATTGTGTTCATAAGTCACAGAGAGTAGAATTGGGACAACCTTTATGCTGCTTCTCCTTCCTCATTTGGCAGGGAACCATCGATAAGTAGCATGTTGTCATGGATATGCTACTCGGGCCTTCACCACGGTTCATTGGTGCCCATTTGTGAGGACCCCCTACGCCCATGCTAATGACAAAAATCGGATTGGACTGGTTGCAGCCTCTGGAGAAATGCAGGCCATGCATAATCCTGAACTTTTTTTAGATTCAGGTCATTTATTGGGGCAGCGGGCTTAACTAATTATTCAGAATAGATTTTTTTATTTTCTATGTGTGATGCGTGCCCACTTACTACACCAGCGCTGCGCCCCCCGCGACATGTTTACAATAGCATGAAGTGCGCTTTGGAATGCATTATTAATGTCGTCTTTGAGAGCCACGGGGCTCACTGCTGTGAGCGTGGGAGGGACGTTGGCTCCGTGTGAGGAAGGATATCGTCCTCCACCTTTCCCTCCCTTTTTTCTCAATTTCAGAATGACACTTAAGCATATATGTATATATTTTTTTATGGTCCTCCCCCCTCCCCTCTCCAAACATTGCAGGCCTCCTTCTCGCCATCTCTGCCCCTCTGTGCACTGCAAAGTGCTCTCCCCTCTTCATCCCCTTTTTATCCCGCCTCCTTCATCACATCTATCCATCGCCACATGCTCATCTTGTTGTTGTTTTTGTCTCTTCCTCTCTGCTACTATATCAAAATATGCTCCCCTCCTGCCGCCCACCGCATCCCCTCCGCCCCCACCCCACCCTCTCCACACGACTGCACTCAATTCTCCAGCGTCGCAGATGATGTGAGGCTCCGTGTGAGTGTGTGTGTGTGCGCGCGTCTGAGTGCGAGTGTGTTTGTGTGCGTGCGTGCGTGCGTAGACGAGAGGTAAGGTGAACGCCGGGCTGTTCTATTTTTAGCAGCAGAGCTTGGAGAGGAGGAGAAGAGCGGCGAGCTCTGCTTCCCTGTAGCCAAGGCAATCACTATCAACTTCAGCCGCCACAGCTCTGGGTTTTTTAGGGGTCGAGGAGATGAGGTGGGGTAAAATTGAGAAGCAAGGGGTGCCGGTCTGTCTCCTCCGTCTCCTCCGTCTCAGTCGAACCATTAACACTTGGCCAGCGCCGAAACACCAGTGGCAAAAATGCAATAACGTTAAAAGCTTTTGGTCCCCCCCCGCCCCCCTCCCCCGCTGAAAGGCGTGGGGGTAGTCCATTCAAAACAAACGCCGTGAGAGTTGCCGTGCGTGGTTCGAATTTTAGCTCTCTCGGATGAAAGTAGACGCTGTTGCTGATGAAATCCACTGTAGAAGTTAATGTCAGGTTTGTCCAGAATTGCAGCAATCGATGAAGAGCACAAGTCAAGCTGGAGCTATTGTGTTTGGTGTCATTTTTTTCCCCCCCCCTCATCACCTGGAGGCCATCTTTTTCTTTTGGCACTCCACTCTCCTTGATTGTTTTTTTTTTTTTTAGAGCGAGAGGTGTGCGCGCTTGAAGCCAGGGCCCCAGAGCGTGTCCGCTTACACCCCGTGCCAAGCGAGTAAACACTGCTAAGAGCCATCAGCGCCGCTTGTGAACTGTAACACCACGGCACGGCTGTTCCCTCGCCACGTCACCCTCTGAGGAAGCGAAAAAAAAAAAAAAAACACTACATGGCATCACATTGATTTTTGATTGGCTTTATCCCCCCCGCCCCCCAATTTGTCGTTTGAATTTGTGCCATACTCTGGGTTGTGTCTGGGGTGTTGGATTGTTGTGACAGGTTTTTTTCCCCCTGGCTGTGATAGTGGCGCACACGCCAGGCTGTTCCGGGAGGCCGCTTGTTTTGGGTTTAATAAGTGAAGCGCTGTGAAATTCCAGCTCTATGGTTCCTCGTCATCACATTCTTCCCAGATCAATATGCTGTCTGCAAGATGTAGATGTCTGGCTACAAGCTTACTATCCTCCACACACACACACACACACACACACACACACACACACACAAAAAAAAGCCTTGTACGGCTGCCAGTTGCGTGTATTTTGGGAGATGGCAGGAACGCAGCAGGTTTTCTCGGCTCAGCACAGAATTGGCTGATCGCTGTCTTGGGTTTGCATGCTGGCATGTGCCCAGTGATTGAATCAGAGACAGCAGTGCCAGGTTCCTGGGCACTTAGACTTACGCTGGTGAATGTCACAACATCGCGTCCTGAATGAAAGGGAAATGTGCTTTTTATATACAGTATATATATATATATATATATATATATATATATACTGTATATATATGAGCTAAATTGAAATGAGTATCGGACAAGAATGGACTTGCATGTCCCCCCGCGTAATAACACAGTGCACTCCAGATATGAATAGGCCGGTTTAAGCACAGACTTGGCCACATGGGCAGACCATCCCACCGCTTACCTAACCCTTTCAAATAACTCAAAACAATCCGCTCAAATACCTCCGTGAGTGCAATGAGGGCACCCTCTGGTTATGAGAGGGTGGATTAAAAATGATGGTTGAAGCACATGGGAGGCACGCGTGGTTCATCGACGGAAGTCCACTTTCACCTGCAGAGAGGCAAGTGCGAAAATAAGCCTCATTGACCCGTTGGTCACTGATCACAGTTTCCTGTTTCTCCTTACTGTCCAGGTCTGCTTTGTTTACAGATTGTGCTCTAGGAGCGAGATTATTTTTGAACTGCGTCGGGCCACGACAGCTCTCCGCCTCGGTGGTAAATCCACATCGGCCCCCTTAAACCCGTACAATAAAAGCCAGTACAAGGGTCAAACATAAGCCAAGTGAGCTCCAGAATCTACAAGCTACACGCAGACCTCGGATGCTCTGCGCGGTGGCGCCCGTGTTGAAGTGATTCTGCCTGGTGGCTGATGCTGCATCCAGGCTGGAGAACTGGATTGTGGGGGATGGCGACTAATCAATTTGCTCCACTGTGAGCCACCAGTGGGGTGCCCGCCTCACATTCCCCCGTCTGCCTCGCAACACCAGTGGCAGAGCCCACTCCCGACACCACACATAGGAAACCGGATAGTGTCGCGTGTCTGTGTGCGCGTGGCTCTCTGCCCTCTCAGGTTTGTACAGGAGCGTTTCAGATGAGCCGATAGTGTGTCGGATAAGGTGTCCCGATCTGTTAACGTATCCGTGTGGAGCGAGCCCTGTGTACAGGAGAGAGGCAGCTGCCTTTCAGAGTGTGGCATTTAAAATGTTTGAATGCGTCCGAAAGTCAAGCACCTCAAATCTTTGTGTGTATTCACCCGTTTCCCTGGCTGGCACATTTGCGCCACGTTCGCTCTGCCGCGCACATCTGCGACGCCACTCTTACAGTGGAAGTAATGCCTCGTGTCACATGAATGCATTTGGGAGGCAGGGGCTGGTCCTCGTTCAGCCCAGAAAACCCGGGCTCATGTGCCTGCGGAGTCCAGCGTTCATTCTGCATTGACTCATCCTCCTTTATAAGGAGTCAAATCAGAAGTGCAGGTTAGAGATTTGTCATTACTCCTTTGAGCGTATTTAAGCTTTGAAAAAGGCATGAAAGCTTTATTTTTAAACACTCCTTTGGGCGTTTTTTTTTTTTTTTTTCCTTTTTCAGATAAGATGCTGTCTCCTAACAATCCCAATTTTTCTCACTTTCTGTCTCTTATTCGGGATGGGAGTCATGCTGACAATATTTTAACGAGGTTCTTTTGTCGCCCTCCTCCATCCCAGAACTCTGTGAACTTTGTGGATGACAGTTTCCCCCCCGGACCTCGGTCCGTGGGCTTCCCCGAAGGAGACAGCGTCCAGCAGCGCATCAAGAAGTGGTTGCGCCCCCACGAAATCAACTGCAGCAACTTCAAAGACCGGGGCGTCAAGTGGTCCGTCTTCCGCACGCCGCGGCCCTCCGACATCCTGCAAGGCCTGCTGGGAAACTGCTGGTGAGTCGGGACACCACGGAACCCAGAAAAACCTCAAAGGGATGTAGTCCCAGCCCATTCATTCACCCAGAGTCTTTCACAAGACAGAGGAAATATGCTCTGATGAATGATCTGACCCAGGACAAACAAGAATAGCCAGATATCCCCAAAGTAAAAGCCTTTTTTTTTTTTTTTATCATTCCCTTCAGTCTCTGAGGAAGGTCTGAGGAATATAAAACAGACAACAGATGCCACTGCAGCTCCGTGTGTTTTTTTTTTGTCCCAGTCTGTTTTAGATGAACTCCGCAGCCCAAAGCGAGGGGAGGGAGATGGAGACAGTGACGGAGAGCCAGTGAGAGAATAAGGAACGAAAGGAAAACTGAAAAAGGGGGGAGGTGGTGGGGAGAGAGAGAGAGAGAGAGAGAAGGCTCAGATTAAATGACAGCTTAAAGCAGGAAGGAGTTGGACAGATGTATATAGATACACACCTGACAGGAAGATTATTCCCAGGGATGTGGGTCCGGACACGTGCTTTGTCTCCCTGCCCTTGTTGTGAGTGTCCTCTGGGGCGCTTGTGTACGTGCGGTGATATACACTATCTTCCTTCTCACACACACACACACACGAAGCAACGAGCAGTCACTCAAAAAGTTTTCCCACTCCGACTTTTTCACTTCATCACCAGCGCACACACAAAAAAAAAAAAAAAAACCTTCCCGGGAGCCGAATCCTCTCACTCGCGACGGGACGTAACCCAGATTTTTCCTCTCCTCATGCCTCCCCTCTCTCTCTCGAATACACACTCGCACTCACGGACACACACACACACACACACACACACACACACACGCCAGTGAGAGAATAAGGAACGAAAGGAAAACTGAAAAAGGGGGGAGGTGGTGGGGAGAGAGAGAGAGAGAGAGAGAAGGCTCAGATTAAATGACAGCTTAAAGCAGGAAGGAGTTGGACAGATGTATATAGATACACACCTGACAGGAAGATTATTCCCAGGGATGTGGGTCCGGACACTTGCTTTGTCTCCCTGCCCTTGTTGTGAGTGTCCTCTGGGGCGCTTGTGTACGTGCGGTGATATACACTATCTTCCTTCTCACACACACACACACACACACACACGAAGCAACGAGCAGTCACTCAAAAAGTTTTCCCACTCCGACTTTTTCACTTCATCACCAGCGCACACACACACACAAAAAAAAAAAAAAAACTTCCCGGGAGCCGAATCCTCTCACTCGCGACGGGACGTAACCCAGATTTTTCCCCTCCTCATGCCTCCCCTCTCTCTCTCTCGAATACACACTCGCACTCACGGACACACACACACACGCTTGTCCTAGTAAACGAGCAAACATTCCGGCTCCCGCCATCCAATCCAACGCCGGCGGAAGTAAGTAGTGCCGGTCCCCCTTGTCCTTGACTACGGCTGCGACACAAGCCACTCTTGGAGTGGCGCTATGACGCAGATAATTGGATTCTGTGTCGCCGATTGGGGTTTTCCCATCAGCAGGCAGGATGGCGTCGGCTCGGCAGCCACTCAAACGGACAGAATATAGCATTTCAAATACGCATTTCGAACCCCACACACGAGAGATGCATTCTTTAAATGGCTGCCGGACTATGGCGTCGCTGTCCAGTGGAGTGAGAGGGCTCTTTCTTTTTAATCTCCGTGTACGGTGCGCCGGCGTTGCAACAGTGGGCTGGTGTTTTTGAAAAGGGGGCAAAATAACTTCGAAATTAGAAACGGGCAAAATGAGTGCCGAGACGGTGGCGGGCAAAAGTATTGCTTTCCCCTAAAACCTCGTTTGTAGCTATTTCATCAGTATTTTTGGATCTCCACCTCCAATTTTCCAACTTATGTCCACTTTAAAATGTATTCCTTTTAAACCCCCAGATTCCCCCAGTCGTGTTTTATATCGCGCGAGTAATTAGCATTCTCTGATGTCGCTGAATTTCTGATGAACGCATTCTCGTCTGCGAGCTCGTTAGGCGAGCCAGTTTGTCGCCGCCGCAGGGTGAACTAACGCGAATGCGGCGGCAGCCCCGAATTTTTCACTCCTCAAATGTCATTGGTTTTTAATGAGGGCAAATTCTGTAGGGGGGGGAAAAAAATAAAATAAAAAATGGTGCTCATGCGTGGCGAGAGTCGGTTTGATTCCGCCTTTCGACACGGCTCGTCACTCTGTTTCTTTCTGTCCCTCTCTCTGTCCGTCGCCATCAGCTGATCGTGTCTTTTTTTTTTTCTTCTCCATTTGTCGTACGGCTTCATTCACCTTCTCGCATCTCGTTTACCTTGCCTGTTCATCAAACATTTTCTTTTCCAGTTGATTGAGTTCTTTTTCCTCTCTCTCTCACTCTCTCACTCCAGGTTCCTGAGTGCGCTGGCGGTGCTGGCCGAGCGCCCGGAGTTGGTCGAGAGGGTGATGATCACCCGCACCATTTGCACGGAGGGCGCCTACCAGGTTCGGTTATGTAAAGATGGGACGTGGACCACGGTGCTGGTGGACGACATGCTGCCCTGCGATGATTACGGCTACCTCCTCTTCTCCCAGGTCAGAGACGAAGGGGGTTGCCGATATTCCCGTGGGTCGGAGGAAGCAATTAATCTCAGGGAGGTCACGTGGAAAATATAGCGATGCATTCGGTTTTTTTTGTTTGTTTTTTTTTTGTTCTCCCCCCCCCGCGCGTCGCAAACACATTTGTGACCCTTCAAGGTAACAAAAAAAAAAAGGAAACGCTTGACCGAACATCAACACATAGCACCTATTCATTTTTTTGCAGCACTACAACAATGCAATATTAACTTCTTAATTTGAGTTCAAGCTTATTCATTATCTCGCTTTTTATCACAAGCGTGTCTCAGAGGACCCCACTAAGGGGGGGAATGTGCGTGGAGGTCTAATTAATCAGCACTCAATTACAGGACAAATGCAGTACTACATTATGCAAGAAGTGAAGTGCAGGGGGGGGGGGAAAGGCACGCTCTGCAATCAAAGGGGGTGAGGCTAAGAGAAGAAAGACGAACGTGAAAGGTGGTGATGAGCATATCGTGTTCAGAATCCTTTTAAGCACAGCTGCCTGTGACGTCGGCCCCTCTTTCTCCCAGCAACGCTCTGGTTGACGCAAGTTCAATTTTAAATGTTTTTTTCTCTCCTTCCCAGGCCCAGAGGAAGCAGCTGTGGGTGGCATTGATTGAAAAGGCCTTGGCCAAACTCCACGGCTCCTACTTTGCCCTGCAGGCGGGGCGCGCCATCGAGGGCCTGGCCACGCTGACCGGAGCTCCCTGCGACTCCCTCATGCTCCAGGTCAGCTCCACCAACCCGCGGGAGGAGCCCATCGATACGGACCTCATCTGGGCCAAAATGCTCAGCTCCAAGGAGGCCGGGTAAGAGAGCGTGAACCGGGGAAAGTGAAGAAATGAGTCGCGTAATTCTGTCCTACAGAAAACGTTGAAGTCCATCAAGTGTGTTGAGGATACGCCACTGCACTTTGTGGTCACGCCGTTTTGTCGTCCTTGTCGGTCAGATTCCTGATGGGCGCGTCTTGTGGAGGAGGCAACATGAAGGTAGACGACGTGGTCTACGAGTCGCTGGGCCTGCGTCCTCGACATGCCTATTCCATCTTGGACGTACGGGACGTCCAGGGTTACAGGTATTGTTTGGACTTTCCACGTCTGTTTCTGATTTCTTTACACTTATTCCTTTTCTGATCTCTGGGTCGCAATAAAAGACATGTGTTATTGTCATTATCTTTGAGAAAACATCAACATTATTTACAATAGCAAATATTTTTTTGAAAACCAGCCTCACACCCGCAATCTACAACCAGCGTGCCAGGCGATCAATACATATGACCTTGACATATACAGCCGATTCTCTTCAATAACCCACTGTGGTCAGTGGTTAGGTTCCAGGAAACTATTTCATGAAAATACAGCATCAGTGTTTCCCATGGATTACCTTGACTTTGGCAGCCTGCCATAGACTAATTTGTCCCACCTCTCCCAGTTAATAATTATCAATAGATATATTTTTTAACACTTCGCCATAATAACGTGAAACAATCAATGGGGAGAAATCCTGCCGCGTCAGTGGGCCGGCGAAGCTTCAAAACAGCCATTAAGTTTTCGTTTTTTTTATATACACCCGTCGCTGCGCGTGCAGCATGCATGGATTAATGGGGATGGAGGCTCGATGCCAGAGGAGAATAGGCGCACATCACTTCAGTTTGATCACTCGGATCAGGGTCCACATAATGGGGGCTTCGACTGCCCTAGCCCAGGGTGGAAGTGGCGAGTAACCGTAAATCCCAGATGTAATTTGCTCAAGAGCCACACACACACACACACACACACACACACAGAGCCACTTTAATTTGCTGCCATAAAGCAAATCGTGGAGTGGAAGCGGTTGATCTGAAAGGAGTCGGAGTCCTTGTGCAAGGCGTGTGAGGGGACGAAAAGCCGCTTGGATACAGTGATTCTCCTGCACTTCATTTTGTCCTTTTTTTTTTTGAGATGCGTTGACTCTCAAAGATGGTTTTCCTTAACCATCCACACGAGTCTGCAGTGCCGGGATGCCGGGTTTGACTGAAAGCCGTTTCTCACTCCGGAGCTCATATTTGGCTCGACCTTTCCCCCCCCCCCCCCACCCCCCATCTTCCTCTCCACCTGTCGCTTTTTGCCCTCGCCACAGGTTGTTGCGGCTGCGCAACCCGTGGGGTCGCTTCTCGTGGAACGGCAGCTGGTCGGACGAGTGGACGGAATGGCCACAGCACCTGCGCCACGAGCTGATGGCCCACGGCAGCAGCGAGGGCGTCTTCTGGATGGAGTACACCGACTTCATAAAGTAAGTGAGAGTCGCGGTCATAGAAAATAGTCCACCGCTATTCGGAGGGACTTTTGTTTATGCCTGGCACACAGCTGCCTGGAAATCTAAAATGCATGACTTCCTGTGTGGGGTTTATCCCAGGAAAGATCGACTCCGTGCCAGCTGTTAAGAGCAGCAAATGTCAAAGCATTTATGAACTGAGTGCAGGTGAAATTGCCTCTCTGAATGCCCTTTAATAGTGTGCCATGATGGAAGCACATAATGTGTGATGGATGCCTCGGTAATCCCACGGCCCGGTGGATTTTAACGACCATCTGGTATTGACACCGAACCAAAGAATCGCGGGCCTTTTTTCCCTTTTTTTTATTTTATTTTATTGCTGTTGTTTTTGGATACGCCGTGTTTGTTGACAAGCGCATTGTGCACCGTTTCCCACCCCATGGCGCTATTGTGGCATCGTTTGTTGTTTTTCTTTGTCGCAGTTGTTGGATGCCAGGCATTTGGCAGGCAAAGGCTTAGGCTCGTCACGGCTCACAATGGGTATTGTCGTATTAGATTAATCCTGTCATCTAGTCTCACACACACACACACACACACACACACACCCTGAATCAACTATTGACAAGCGCGTCTCGACCTGTGTCTTTCACCTCGCATAAAGACATGGAACCGTTTCATTTGCCCGTGACCTTGTCGAGGTCAGTCCTTTTTGGATTGAAAACAAAACTGCAACCCAGCAGTGTGACCTTTGCCAAAACATTTCACAATGTTTTTTTTTTCTGTTTGCTATAACCAACCTGATTTAAAAAAAGAAGAAAAAAAAAAAAAAAAGCCATGTGACAGACACGACTGCATCTGAGCAGAAAAAGGTTTTTCTACCAGTCAGCAAATCGTCTCATGGTGGCACAAAGTGCAGCAGGTCAAGGAGGCGGAAGATAAATCATGTGTTTGTCTGTGTGTTATTCATGTTTTTTCCCGTCAGACAAAATTTGAGTTGCAATAACTTCAGGAGTGCCGACGTGGCCGTCTTCCATGAAAGACCGGGAAAAGGTGTCCTGGCTGTACGGAAATCCCATCTGTCTTCTGGCTGTTTATTGGTTTTTCTCTGACGGCGAAATCATCTCTCGGTTTTGCACCATGTGACAAACACGACTGCGCAAGATTTTTCTGAGCAAATAAAGGGTTCAGCTTGTTGAACAACTTAAAAAAATATATACAGTATATATATATATATTTATTTATAAATAAATAAATAAAAAGAAAGAAATTTATGGAATCATATGCAGTCCAAAAGTGCGAATTAAACACTGCCCTTGATGATCAGTAACATTTCAAGAGATGATTGCAGTGAACACAATTGCAAAAGATTAAGCAACGCATAAATTCAGAAACACGACAGTGATCAAAACCCGTATGTGGAGCCTCAGCGGGTCTTCCGTTCTGTTTTTCTCCTTTCTTCTCGACTGTCAGGGAGACAAAAGGTGGTGTGTGCGTGCCTGCCTGCGTGCGTGCGTGCGTGGGGTTAGGGAAGTGATGAAACAAAAAAAAAAAAAAAAGACTGAAAGGGAGAAACAAATTGTCTCCTGGGGGTTCTGCCTTTGAGGGAGGAGGTCTGATCTCCTCCTCCCCCCACAGGTACTTTGACTCAGTGGACATCTGTAAGATCCACTCGGACTGGCAGGAAGTGAGGCTGCAGGGCTGCTTCCCCAGCAGGGCCAGCGGGCCGGTCACGGTCACATCCCTCACCGTGCTGGAGAGGACGGCGCTGGAGTTCGCTCTCTTCCAGGAGGGAAGCAGGTGCGCTCAGACAGCGGCCTTTTGTCCCGCCCCCCAAACACCTCCTTTTCGCGCCGGCCTGTGTTTTTCATCCCTTTTCTACCCGTCGCCCACTCTCTCTCTCTCTCTCTCTCCAGGCGTTCGGACACGGCCGACAGCCACCTGCTGGACCTGTGCATCATGGTGTTCCGCGCCTCCTTCGGCAGCGGCAACAAGCTGACCCTGGGCCGCCTGCTGGCCCACAGCAAGCGGGCGGTCAAGAAGTTCGTGGGCTGCGATGTCATGCTGGAGCCGGGGGAGTACGCCGTGGTCTGCTGCGCCTTCAACCATTGGCAGATGAACGTCAGCGGCGCGGCGAGTCCGGCCACACCCGGTAAGTTTCCTCAGCATTATACGAGTAGTGGTCATGACCGTGCCGTATTTGTTTTTATTTTTTGCCCGACGCACCCTTCCCATCTCCTTCCCAAAGTCTCCAGCCCGACCAGCGGAGCCGCCCGGCGACCCAGCCAGGACTTCCCCGGCTACATACTCGCCATCTACAGCTCCCGGCAGGTGATGGTGGAGCAGGTGGAGGCCACCGCCACCACGCTCGCCGACGCCATCATCCTCCTCACGGAAAACAAAGGGGAAAGACATGAGGTTAGGCTCAGTTATTATAGAAAGTACACCTGCGATTAAACGCACATTCGTTTGTGAAATGTCTGCGCCTCCGTTCTGACCTTTTCCAATTGAAAGGTTTTGGTCTGAACAGTGTCTTTTTACTGCATCCTCACCTTTCACTTTCCTTGCTCTACCCATCGCAAAGTTCTCTCTCTCTTTCTTTCACACACACGCACACTAACACATTTACACTTACACGTCTTTTAATATAATATATATGCTTGAGAAGACTGCATGAACTCCTGTCAGCCACTTTGAGATAACATTGGAGATTTCCCCAGCGCTCTGCCTGTACACATGCATGTGCACATTATCTAACCCCCACACACACACACACACACACACACTCATACCAAAGGAAACAAATGATCCGGGCTCTTCTGAACAGCACTTTCCTAAAAGTGCTGTCCCATTGTCTGGTATTTTCGAGGACGACAGGGCTTTTTAAAACATTTGGGATTGTCTTTGTTAAATCATTCAGCTCTACGGCTCTCCAGGAATTCGCCACTCGCTGTAGGTGGGCACAGCACTCTGCATGGTTTAAAAAAATAAAATAGATATAATTTTTTATAGTGTTAAATCATTTGTTTTCAGTCATGAAAAAATTAAGTGTGGGATTATGAGCCACATACATGGATGTGTGTGTGTGTGTGTGTGTGTGTATATATATATATATATATTATATATATATATATATTATTATATATATTATTATATATATTTTCAATTGAGGATATTACGGAGGTTAAATAACAGCAGCTGCACTTGTTTTCACTTGTTAACAATTACAGGCCCCAACGGAGAGATCAGTGGTCACTGCATGGGAGATAAAAGTCATCTCACCCACAGACAGTTGTAATTGTTGATCCAAGTTGTCTATGATGTTAATAGCATTTTAACACCTAGAGGGGAAAAAGGTTTATCACCTCCACTAAATTGCAGCTGCATTTTAGTTCGAATCCGACAGCCATCTGAGACACCAGTGTCACTTTTCAGTGCTTTTCGAGGGCAAATATTGTTCTGGTCTTCCCAGGGACGTGAAGGCATGACATGCTACTACCTGACCCACGGCTGGGCGGGGCTCATCGTGGTGGTGGAGAACCGTCACCCCAAATACTACCTCCACGTCTCCTGTGACTGCACTGACAGCTTCAATGTGGTGTCCACGCGTGGCAGCCTAAAGACCATCGACAGCGTCCCGCCTTTGCACAGGTACCCTGTCCTCTTGTTTTCCTCAAACACTCACACACTTTTTTTTTATTTATATATATATATATATTTTTTTTTTTTTGTCACGCTTTATTGTGCTGGGAATAACCTGAGTAGATAACGAGTGAAGAGATTAAATGCTCTGGGAACATTTGGTACAGGTACGGCAAATATCCAGCCATTATCCGTGATTATATTTGCACACACATACACACCGACAGGAACGCAGTGGTCCCAGAAGATTTAGCGCGCTATATTTCTTAGCCGTGCCCTTGTAAGAAATGAAAAATATTATGTGTAGACTGACAAGTTCAGGATTGAGCATGCCGTTGCCGTTCACGCGTCATTAGGTTCCCAAACTTTTCGGTGGACATCCGCGGGCACATTAATTCAAATTTACAACCTCATCACCTGGAAGTTATGTCCCACCTAATAGGAAACTGTAAGGAGTCGCCGTGCACGAGGGGCATGTCTTCTGATGTCGTCTTTCCTTGTCTAACATGAAAATTAAGACGACTCACTTAATAATAACAATAATAATAATATTAATAAAGCTGGGGGAAGATTTTTTTTTTTTTTCATTTAAAATAAAAGACTAACGTCAAATATTCCATATCTCATATTTTACTGCATCATACCCAGTCTCGCATCTGTGCAGCGGGGACCGAGTGTCACCTGCAATCTCTCTCTGTCTCCCTCTGCAGGCAGGTGCTGGTGGTGCTCTCCCAGCTCGAAGGAAATGCCGGCTTTTCCATCACACACCGCCTGGCCCACCGCAAGGCAGCCCAGGCCTCTCTGGGAGACTGGACTCCCACCAAAGCCACCCACAGCCCACAGCTCACCCCGGACATTGACGGCCTGCACCGGCCCCGGCCGCTATGACCACCGCCCTCTTTAACTTGTACATACGCCGACTCTAATCCGATGAAGTGTCAGACCACTGGAGAAACCGGGGGCCAGGGTGGGCAAGTGCTGTTTTGCGCGGCCCCGAAACACAAAGATGTGTGTTTGTGTGTCTTTTCGGGGGAACACACACAAGAATGTATGGCATGAATGGGCAGCATTTACATTTTATTCCTCCTAAGGCCCCGTAAATGCTGGAAGTTTTCATCCGGCCCTCGTGCACTCTGTCCCTTGCCAAGTGGATGTGCCAGGTCGGGGGGAACAAGGGAAGCCGGGGCCACGCGGCGTGACCCACGATGAACTCGCAAAACAGTTGTTTGCCCTGGCGTCTTAACAGGTTCCAGTTCGGACTATTTCAAATTCTGGAGGTATTTTGTATACGAGCGCTGTTACGTGGAACAGATGTCAGCCCCCTGATTTCACATCCTTGGAGTTGAGCCTGCTTTCAATGAGCTTCACAAAAAAAAAGCCAGGGTGGAGTGCTGTAACTACTGAGCCCACAACCAATGAGCCGATCGCCTGCAACCATCGGACCCCCCCCCACACACACACACCTCAAAGTGTGCACAAAGACAGCTAACAAAATGGGATTACTCCACAGAAGCTTAATCCCACCCAGCCCTCACGACGGTACTTAACGAGCCAAACCCGACTTCCACTTTTACTCAGTTATACACACTTTTTTTTTTTGTTTATGTTTACATTTGACACAAAACACTCACGTCAGTATCAGTCTTGCATGTTCAATACAAGACCCTCGTCGCCGTCTTGTCCATATTTGTGTTTTGTTTTGTTTTTGTTGTTTTTTTTTTTAAAAGAAGCCATCTTTCATATATATAGTACTGTGAGTCACCACTCTCCACCGTCGCAGTGCTGTCTGGCGCTCCCAAGCTCAGGACCAAACTCACCGTGTGTACCGTAAGCTGGAGTGGTGGAGCAGAACCTCAGGCAGATAATTGACAGGTGTGTGGTAGCTGTGTCTCCGCTGTGCGTACACACTTCCTGTGCAGGCCGTGGCGTAGGATGGGTTTTTTTCGGGGAGGTGAAGCACACATATCTCTACCTTTGCGCTTTGATAGGCCCGTACGCGTTTATTGTCCCCCCCCCCCACAGAGACACAACCACTATACCTCTTTTTTTTTTCTCTCTCTTTCTCTCTCCCTCTATTTTATTGTTCTCCGCCTCAGTTTGGGGTCTGAACGCTGGAGTAGAGTTCACTATTAGATTTTACCCGGGCACGTTGCCTTTTTAAATCCAGTTCCCAGGTCGGTTTATATCTGAACCCAATGGTCATTATGACAGGCGGAATTTATGACTGAGTCTTGCACTTCTCGAATTGGGACACCCAAGTTTGTGTTCTTTTTTTTCCCGCTACGATCGGCGAGTATTTCTCGACTTGCCAGTTGATGTCGATCTACCCCGCGGCGTGCTTAGGAAGCAGTCGAGGGGCTGGCGGCTGTTTGAACGGTCAGTCTGCCGTCGGGGAGCTCTAAAGAGGAGTTGCAGAGTTTACACTGGGAGGTCAGGGACCACTGTTTGTTTGCTCCGGGCCGTCCTCCCACAGGAAAACACTGACGGCGCATTAGTGTCGGCGCCGAGGCCTCGGGTAATGGCAGATCTCAATTTCACAGTCGGGCGCTGCGCGAACACGCGCTCGAGACGCGTCGTGTCAAAGAAAGCGATTCGGTTCTCTCTCGGGTTCCGTCTGAAGATCAGCCGTTTCACGCCGGATCCCGTGCTACGGCCCCTCCCACTTCTTCCTTCCAATATAGCCACTCGCAGAAAGCCATTGCTTCTCTTTCCCTAAAGCATCTTTCACTCCCTCACCCTGGCAACATAGACGAAGAGGCAAATGCGGTACTGTAGCAACAGGTTCATGTCTCGCTATTATAAGGTTAAATGAGGGGGGGGGGGGGGGGGGAAACAAGCTGAGTAGGAAATCCCACGAGGACTCGGGGGAGGGAAACTTGAAAGCTGAGTAGGAAATCCCACGAGGACTCAAAACAACGGTTTCTTTAAACGGAGCCCGACGCTAAAGAACTTGGACATAGGTTTCCCAAAGAAACAGGAAGTGTCGTGACCACTTTCTGACGTCTCGTTGCCCGACGAGTGTGAATGTGTGCGTGCGTCATCGCAGCCATGTGACCATAGCATCTAATTTATTTGTATAGGTGATTTGCCGACCTGTTGTCCAATGGGTTCTGTTGATTGCTGCGTCGATGAATGACAGATAAAGGAATGTGATCGTTTGAGGCTTTAGTTGGAGTCCGGGAGGGATTTCGCTTTAGGCGAAGATGAACGTGCACGGAAACGGCAGGAAGTTCAGTTTCACCGCCGCATCCCTTGGCATTAACACAATGTTGATTTTGACATTTCGTTTCGTCATCATTGTCATTTTGGCTCTTGCTTGTGTCCAATGAACCAACTCCTCGCCTGTGGAGTTGTGGTGGGGACTGGTCCTGTGCCTCAGTGGCGCCCCCCGCTGCTGGTTGACGAGGCCTTCTATCCCTTCTCCTTTGTCTCCTTTGGTTTCCTTCCGTGTAAATTGTACAGACTGCAAATATAAACCACTAAGAAGAGTATTGAAAAAAAAAAGAAAAAAAAAACTATTTACTGACACTTTTAAACTTGTAAAAAATTCATGAAATTATGGTGATGGGAAAAAAAACAAGACAAACCTAATGCTGAAAAAATGTATCTCTGATGAATGTGAGATATATTTTATTGACCTTTTCTGTGGGAGCGATATGAGTATATGTGTACAAACTTCTGTATGTTTAATTTTAAATCTCAGGTTCCAATGGACCAAATAAACTTTTTTTAAATTAAAATGCGACATTTCTCATAATTACAAACGCGGCGTGTAATTGGTGTAAAAGACGACGTCCCAGTTGACTCGGAAATGACCTGACAAAAGTGCAGAACTGTCGAAACAGAAATTGTTTCGGATTATTCTTCCTGCATGATAGCGTGATAGACGATATATATTGAAAATTGTTTTTCATTTGCACATCCTCCTACTACTCCTGCACTTGCATTGACCCTGGAAATTCACTTTATGAGGCATCTCTTCACTTGTTCATCTTTGCTCTTCATTTCCTGGCGTTCCGTTTGCCTCATCATCTTTCATCCTGGATATCGCTGGTATGTTATCCGTGTGTTTATGTGTATGTGTCCCCTCCCTGCTTGAGTCTCCACCTCCACTCCCAAACCTCCCCCACCTTTTCCTTCACTCCTCCTCCTTCACATAAGATTTGTCTAAAAATGTACCTCTATCCTGCTCCACACTCCCCTCCTCATTGGCCCCCATCTTCCTACAAGGCTCCCCCCCCCCCTTTCCCTGCCCCACCCATCTCCCTCCCTGACCCCCCCTAACTCCACAGGCCTCACCCACCCTCTCCCAGTTTGGCTCCGAGGGGGTAGGTTTCCAAGACCCCAGCAGAGACGCTGAGGAGGCTCCACGAGGTGTTTACATCCAGCATAAGGAGCTGTCAATCACTTTTTATATCCTGTACCGGGAACCGAGAAGAAGAAATCAGGTCAGAATCATCTATAATCATCTGCTCGTCTGGATGCACAGGTACAAGGAATTTGCGAAATGTGTCTCGGTGTGGTGACATAACCTCGTGGTCTTCTTTCTAGTCTGTGGATTATGGCAGGGCAGGACGAGAATGTGTGCACGCTTTGTCCCGACACCCAGGGGAGGAACTTTACATGCTCAAAAGTTTTAATGGGAAATCTGTAATCTCACTTTTAACCCCACGCGTCACCAGCGCTGTGTAGATATTTTCATTTTGTCGTCAGACACAATTAAGGTTAAATGTTTCCCTGGCTGCATTTTATATGGAATTGAAAAGTCGCAGCGTTCCCTCGAGTGTTGTCATGGAAAACTGGAATGGGAGTACAAAAGGGGGGGTCCCGGTGTGTTCAAGTATTTAGTGTGCGATTCTCAAGCTAAGAATAACACTTCTGGGCTGCGTGGGGCTCAATGCATTTCACGTGTTGATAAACATCGGAATGAAGATTGAGATAAAGGTGCTTGATTGAAATCGAATCGATATTTGACTCAAAATATTATATATTCAGATCGCGTATGCTGTATGTCGATATACATGTATATGGTCCTGAACAGAAAGAATTCCTGCAAGTATGTTTCCATTTAAAGCAAGACTGGAGGAGGCATGCGCGCCACAGAGAGCTGCGAGGGCTGCCGCCGCCACCACCAGATGATCACATTTCTCTGACATGACAAGTAAATAAATCATGTGACGTGCAGGGGGTGGGGGGCAGCGTGGGGGGGGGGGGGGGGGGCGAACCCTAAAAACCTGTGCGCAGGATGTTCTCTTTGAAATCCCCAATCAAAGGCCAATGCATTGTAGGATGCAATCTGCGCAGTGTGTCGTCTCCGCCTATGTGCAGGTCCATTTTCACCGCGGCTTTGCCGTACTTAAAGATCAGGACAACCGGAACTCTGTGCACCTGTGTCTTAACTGTGTGCGTCCTAAAATGTCTGTCCTGAAAAAGCTCTTGTCCGCGGGCCCCGTCGGCGGCGATGCATTATCAACAGTGGCCCCGCGGTGACAATCTCCACACCGGTGCATTGTCATACTTGGTTGTCGGGGTTACGCACTAAGAATACTCCACCAAAGTCCATATTGGATTTCCAGCTCTGCTGTCCAGCTCTCGTTCATCGGTCTGACCTACAGTGGACGGGAGGGGGGTCCTCTCCTCACAGGCCACTGACTCTGCTTTCTGTCTGTCAATGCCCACACCGAATGGCTGTGATATTTTAGAATGTCAAAGGAGGGTGTATTGTGGTGGTGGTGGTGGTGGTGGTGGTGGTGGGGGAGGGGGGGGTGTTAGGGGAGTGTGTGTTGTTGTCCTGGTACCAGGCCCATGTCATGTGTTTGGATTTTGAAATATTTTCTTTTTTTTCCCCTGTCCTGGTGGAAAGTGAAGGCCACACCATGGCCTCCCAGATCCCAGCACTCCCTCAGTCCTACGCTCCCGGCCCTGACAGTGTCTTCTCTGACCAGTCTGGCTTTTACTCCCTGGACTCCAATGTGCCAGGACTCTCCAAGGTGATTCTCAGCAAGCTCAACATGAAAGACTATGGAGAATACAGGTAAAAAAAAAAAAAAAAGATCATTGTTAAAGCTCTAATAACGCTTAACAAATTATTATTATATGGATGTGCAGTTTACGGATGATCGTTGTTTTTTCCTGCTGCACCCACTTAATCACTTTCTCTGTCCCACGTTCTACTGTGTCCGTCAAGGGCCGCGGTGGAGGGAAAGAATCGCGGCCTCGCCTTCCGCGACCACAAGGAGATGTTCCAGAAGATGGAGGACACCTTTAAATTCTGCACCGGCTGCAACAAACTGCCGGAGCATCTCGCCGAGGGACAGGCCCTGAAGCGCTGTGGGAAGTGAGTGCAAAGCCCCGAATGAGGCGCGACACGTCTCGGGGGTTCCCGCGATAGTAAGCGGCATATGGTGCAATATTTACACATCCCTGCGTTAACACGGATTAATATTAATCTTTTCCGGCAACGACAGTCAATCAGGCAACCCAAAGCAGGCCTCTGTTTGGACGTTGTTTTACAGCTCTACAAAGCCCCCCCCCCCCCCCCCGCACTACAACGCCCCCCCCCCCCCCCCCCACCACCTTGGGCCTTTCTGTTGCTCGGCCCTCGCTCTTCCTCAGACTCCCTCCGTCGTGCATGCGCGCTATTCTCTTGAAATTCTCAGCTGCCACTGCCTCACGCTCAGAGAAGCTGCAGCCATGAGGCAGACAAACGGAAACAGCTGACGTGTGAAGCCCCCTCGCCGCGTTTGACATTTGGGATTTTACCACCCACAGTCCAGGGGGTCCCCACCTGAGTCTCTCAAAGCGGGCCTTCATTTTCACCCTGATTATTATTCTTTTTTCTTCTTTTTTTTTTGGACTGTGTTTATTTGGCTGAAGTGTTTCTGACCCGAGTGTGTGATGTATTTTACCTTTTTCGAGGCCACCGCATTGTTTCGATTCCAAGTCCACTTGTAAGCCTCTTGGGGTGGATTAGTGTGCCCGGTGCGCACCATGTCAGAACACATTGGCTGATAAATTGGCGTATGCAAATGTGGGGGCCTCTAAGACTGCACACGTTCTCGAGGTAAAGTGACTTCCCCCCCCCTGAAACGGGACAAAATGAATCTTCTTTGTCACCAATTCAGTCGCAGCAGGAGAAGGTCAGACATCCAAAAGGGCTCTACATAATGGTGTGATGGCTATTTTCGCCCTGGCACTTCTGGGTGTTTTGTAATGAACCCTCCTATTAAACAAACTGAGAAAAGGACCTGACGGTGGCAGGAGATGTCAGGTCAGCTGATCGGGTCCCAAGAGTCCCAAGGGCTGACCCTCGTGGGCCCCCGAAAATATCGGCAGCGAATTTTCCATGGCCCCGCTCTTCATCGTCAGAAAACGATGGGTTCGCGGGTTGACCGTGTGAATCGGACCCTGTGGTGAAAGTGCTTTGTCGTTCTCCCCCAGGTGCTTGAATGTGTACTACTGCACCAAGGACTGTCAGAGGAACGACTGGCCTCGGCACAAAAAGGTCTGCAAGACGCTGCGCCTGGTGGCCATCGACAGACTAACGGAGTGGCTGACGTTCACTGGTGAGAAATGGAAAAAGTGGCCTGTTTTTGAGTTTTGCACAACGCGGAAATCGCAGCAATTGGGACGAAATGAAAGTGCCTGTGCTACGCGGGTGCGAAAATAGAATGACATTTACGTGTGCATTTCTGGGACTGCTTCTCAGACACAACATCACCCCATTTCAGTGTCGTGCTCTACGTTCTACCCAACACAGGTGACCTCCCGTTCCCCACGGAGCAGTGGTCCAGGTCGGCCGCCGAGGTGAAGAACTGGGACGACTGGCTGCCCATGCAGGGCCAACTCGCGGCGCGTCTGGACGCCATTTTGTCCGGCGCCGCCATGGAGAGCCTTTGGGAAAACGCCGGCCGGCCGCGGCCGGACGACGCGGACCTGCGGCAGTCGGCGTGGCGCCTGCAGAGCGAGTTCCTCTCGCGCGTTCTCACAGTGGGGCTGGCCATCCAACACTTCGGCCTGGACCGGCACGCCAAGCCCCTCACCGTCCACATAGCGGGGGCGTCCCACAACGAGACCACGAGGGCCCTGCTGACCGACTACGACGAGCTCAACCGCATGTTCCCCGAGCACCAGGGCATCGAGGTGGTCATGGTGGGCCCGGAGGTGGTGGACGGCCCCATCGTGAGGCCTCCGCTCAGGGCGTTCGGGCCCAAGAAGAGGGTCTACATCAGCGCCTACAAGGGCCTCTACCATCAGTTCTGGGAGGAGCTGGTGGAGCGACAGGAAGCGGCCAAACCGGACCTGGTGGTCGGATTTCACCCCGGTGTGTAAATACGACATCGCGTTGCACCCTGGAAATCTTTTTAAAAATGTGATTATAGATTTCGGCAAAGAAAGAGTCCATCCCTTGAGTCCACGGGAGACTTCTCTCCGGTCGCGTTTGTCTCACAAGGCCCTCTCTGGGTAGACAAAGCGACGAGGAGACGTTATAACTCTCTCTACATCTGGCCTATTCATGGCTGCCAGGCTTCTATCGGGGATTTGGGTAATTAACGAGAGCAGCTGGGAGAGAGTTTGGCTTCAGATTGCTGGACTCGGCATAAAGTCCGTGGGCTGCCCTTTAGGAAAGAGGAGTCTCCGTCCGCCCCTTCGGATTCCTTCCGACGCACACATTTTAGGCCCCAGTCAAACTTCTGCATCGCCGCTTTCATTTGGAGGACGTACGATTAAAAAATAATAATAATAATAATAATAATATGGATGGGGTTAACACTTGATAAATTCAATAACAAAGGCGATGAGAAGCCTTAATGAGAAAAAGCACGTTGGGCTGAAACGCGTGATTAAAAAAGGCCTCACAGACAACCAGCTCATTAAAGTGGCACCACCTTGCATTGGGTCTCTGACCCTTTGACCCCGCAAACCACCGGTGAAGCCCAAGACCTAACGGAACCCATTAGCCAAAGAGTCGCTGTCACCGCAAACGCCACAGGCTCAACTGGAGCTAAATATACACAAATCAGTCGCCCTGTTAGTAAACTGCCAAAGTGCCCGGCTGCTTTTCATACCAGGAGGCTGGCAAAGCACTGCATACTGACACTCTTTAAGTGACAGAGGAGCAGGCGGCATGACGAAAGGTTTAAAAAATGAGGACGGTGTGTGTGTGTGTGTGTGTGTGTGTGTGTGGAAAACTGATAAACCGAGGAAACTGGGCGGGAGAGGATGATGTCGACCATCGCCTCTCACAAAGGACAAAAAGGGAGCCAAAGTAATGTCATACGCACAGATTTCGACCATTGAGAGCGGGCGCCTCACAGACACAAACGCAACATCCCACCCGCAGTTTCTTCCCCCCCTGAAATAAACAGGAAATGATATTTCAGACCAGGAAATTAATCAGATCTATTATCACTGACAACAACACTCACACTAAGCAGCAATTGTTGCCGTCATTGAGAGCCAGACGGAAATATCTTCTTTTTTTTTTCTTTCTTCTTCAGCTTTTTATTTTTTTTTTAATTTTTTTAATTTATTTACCTTATCCAAACGCCGTTAAATGTTTTACCGCGGGGACAAGCGTAGCCTCGGTGATGCTTGTATCGCAGCATGCGTTATTCAGACCGAAATCCTCTCTCTGGGCGATTTTTGTTCCCTGGTAAGATGGGGCAGGCGCTGGGTGACGTGACACCACCTGTGCGCCGGCGTCGTTGGCCTCGCCGCTCCCCCGCCTCTGTGGCGGTGCCTGTCTCCCCCCCCCCCCGCGCGGCGACCGCACCACCCGTACGCACAACACCGCGCGGGCCTGTTTGTCTCCTTGGCGTCCATGTATCTCAACACTGATTCCATGTTTGATCTGCGATTACGTCTCCTCCCAGGACAGAATCATATTTAGAGACTTTATTGGGGAAAATTCGATGTTGGCCGCCTCATTGGAGGACATTTAGGCCAGGACGGATTTATGGTATCTGCTGCCATGGCAGCGTGAAGCTCCCCCAGTCGTCCGGCCTGAAGGGCGAGTTTTTCGCCACAAAATCCTTCTGCTCCGAGGGGGGGAAAAAAACGAAATAAAAAATGCGACGGATATAAGCCGGAGTCAGGGGACTGGGACATCTGTCAGTTAATATGCTGCAGGATTATGAAGCCGCCCTCTCTTTCATACAGACCGACTGCCGCCCTGGATTGTCTGTGCGATGCCATATGAGTGTGAACAAATCAAGCGCAGAGGGCGCGGGGGGGGGGGGGACTTGGGGGGGGGACAAACTTGGCTCATCCACTGAAAAATCTATACTTATGTTGGGCCCTACGCAGGATCTCTGTCGAAGGTGTATCGTAAGTAACTTCCTGCAGGATTATATACATGTATATGATTCATGTATTTCCCCTCATCACCCTGTCCTATAATTCAAGGCTTGGGGTATTCTAAGCTGAATGGGCCTCACACGCTGTTGTACTTGCGTGGTAAACGTAAAACGACCCGATCCCTCGGCAGCATGGCGGACCTCAATTGAACCCATGTGTCTGGGATTTAACGAGAGTTGCGTTGGTGTTGTTGTCGTTTGTTTTTGACCCAGGGTTCCATGCCAACCAGGGCCTGGTAGAAGGTTGGCTGCCCACCCTTCTGCTGCTCAGAGACTACGACATCCCTTCCTTCTTCACCATGTACAGGTGAGTCATTCCATCTGTAAAAAAAGAATAGTAAAAAAATAAAAAATGTTTTGCTCCCACCACTCCTCACCTGCCTGACCTCATCGCCCCCGGGCCCCTGGGCCCGACACAAATCACACCGCTCCTCCCGCGCGTCACACTCCTTCCCTCTGGCGGCCAAATTGTTCCCCGTGCGTGTGTGCCTGCGCGCCTTCTGCTGCCGGCTCTCTCCGCAAACTCCCCCTGTAGACGGGGACTTGATGACACAGCGCACTTATTGTTCTTCTTTTTCTCCTCAATACTTTCTCCTGCTGTTCTCCTGATTCCGAGCCTTGCGAGCCCCCCGCGCGCGCCTCTCCCCGCGAGGGGCCGTGACTCTAAACTTAACCGGATTTCCCGATCCTCTGTGTCCCCCGCACAGCGCGCTGGAGCTCAAGTGCTCGCTGCAGATCCTGCTGGAGCTGGAGGTGCACGTCAGGGACAGCGGGCCCAACCCGTTCGCCTCCCAGAAGCCCGAGCAGGTCCAGGCCTGCCCCAACAAGACGCCGGTCCACTGCAACTCTCACTACGTCCGCTTTCAGGGGCTGCTGCCCCAGGAGGAGGACTTTGAGGAGCCAGGTCCAGACAATTAACGGGGGCACCGGTCTTCCAATTGAGTCTCAATGCCGGGTTTTAGGGGAGCTTGCAAGAGGTCGCGGGAGGCTTCCTGCAGCCTTTCAGAGGTAGACGCATGGCAGATACGGCCGATGAAGGCTGACACTCTTGTTTGGTGCAGAAAGCCACGCGACGTACGGAAAGGTCTAAAACGAAACTACGCCCCTTGAATTTTAATATTATTAATAAATGAGGCGGATTAGAGGAATCACTCAGAGCTCATTAGGTTAGCCGAAGGCCCCCCAGGGGCCCCCATCAGGTCACAGAGGTTAGTGCTTCATTGGCGCCCTGAGATGACCTCAGATAAAAATTGGCCATTGGGTGCGTGTTCTGTTTTGATTTGATGGGTAAGCCGTAATATGCATTGCGGCTGGATCTGTTGGCCGATGGCTGCATGAAAAGCGGATCCCATGCGTACTAGTGTAGCGCACGAGCAAAATAAATGATGCGTACCGCTGTTCATTTGACTTCTTTGTGATTCTGTTTCATATTTGTGGCACTTGTCAGACTCCGGATGGCCAGTGTTTTTCTAGTGTGTGGATGTTCAGATCCCTGTTCCACTTGTGCTCCTGTTTCGAAGCGGCATGAGCACAAAAATGTTTAAGATGGCCGTTTCATCGCCGCTTGATTGATGACAAGAGACTCACTGGGTGGTCATACCTTCTTAAATGACAAAAAAGGCATAACAAAAAAAACCAAAAAAGCCAAGCGGCAATCTCAAACATGGTGATGATCGAATTTATTTTGTGTTCTAACAGACAGCGTGAGCGGCAGAGAGGCTATTACCCCGAGACAAATAAGCACCAGGCCTTTGCAGGCCTGTTCTAAAGGCTAGCCCTGCATCATTATGGAGAGGAGAAAAACGCATTTAACCACAGCAGCTCCAAAAGGTCCTCGTAGTGTTCTCAAAACTTCCTGCAAAGATATGAATAGCCTTTTTCGATCAATTTCTGTGTCGACGCATCTTGTTGATCCGGCCGAAACAAAGAATCATGATCCACCACCGCACCGATGCTGCTGCGTTAATCGCAACCATTATTGTCTGATCTGCAGGTCGGCCTCAGTCGTGTCTTCACAGTGTGACACTGACTTCTAGTGGAGGAACGTGGGAAGAACAGAGAGCATGCGCGAGGGCTTGCGAGTGTGACACTAGCCTCATGAACCCTCATGGATAAAAAAAAAACAAAAAAACTCTAACCCCACAATTCAACACAGCTGTTACAATGGTTGGTCTTGCCATAAAGCCACAGAGGAGCCATAATGCGCGTCCAGCTCCTGCACCCTCAGGAGTGGTCTGGCGCTGTCAAGGGCTTCTCTAGAAGGGAGAGCACAGGTGCCAAATCTGGCCGCCCGCTCGGATAACAAACCCGGAGGGGAGCAGGGAGCGGCGCGGAGCCTGTGTGACGCTCACAAATGACAGACACTGAGAGGTAAGTCGAGTTTTACCGACCTACATTGCAAAAGCGCTTCCTTCGTCTCTGGCTTTCTTTATTCCAGTCAACATTTCTGAATTGAAATTGACCGCGTCGTGACCCCTTGAAAGAAACAAAAAAAAAATCCCAATTGGATCCGGCACACACCCGGCGCTTGTTACCAGTGACAGCGTGATATTTGGATGGCTTTTCCTGATGGTAGCATGCCACCCCAACCTGCCTCATTAATTCTGATCCCTGCTATTTGCTGCTGGTGTTCTCGAGCGT
>JAFBJU010000204.1:362160-424660 GCA_016785305.1 Colistium nudipinnis
ACTGTATATACTGTATATATATATATATACTCAACTGCCAATACGGCCCCTTTCCTCCCCTCCTCCTCATGCCACAGCAAATGTCCCCGACCTCAGAATAGTACTGGGCCTCAGTCGTCTGTTTGTGCCAGAGAACACACACGGAGACTTGTCTTAACATGTTGGACACTTGGGTTGTTAATGTGTGTTAATTCTCTCTTTTTTTTCTTTTTAACTGATCACTTAACTGCTCTGTGTCTGTATTTTATTCTTCTGTAGAGCAGTGCCCGAGACCAAGGTCGACCAACCCATGGCCTTCCGGTCTCAGCAGGAGATGTTTGAGAAGATGGAGGAATCCTTTCGAATGTGCGCACGCTGTGAGAAGTGGCCCAAGCAGCTTTCCAACCCACAGAGCCTGAAGCGCTGTGCTCGGTAAAAGCCACTAAAGCAACACATTCGAGAGATTTCCCTCAGTGCAACCGTGCCTTCAAGTTTGTGTCCTATTTGTGTTAGTCTTGTGTGAGGAATGTGTGAGAAAGGAGAGGTTTTATTTAATGTCCTCTCTTTGCACAGATGCCTTCATGTTTACTACTGCTGTAAAGACTGCCAGAAGGAGGACTGGTCCAAACACAAGAGGCTCTGCCCACAGCTGCGGCTGGCTGCCATTGACCGGGTGGTGGAGTGGCTCGTGTTCAAAGGTATAAAGGTTTACTCAAAAAAGTAAAAGAGAGAAGAAATCTGCTGAATTCGTCTTAATCCTGCAGGAGATAAATGAACAAAAATGTGAAAATCACATCACACCTGTCTGTTCTTGACTTTTCTACATACCGTTAATGACAATATTTTTTGCATCATCAGGAGAGCTCCCGTTCCCCACAGAAAAATGGTCAAAGCCCCAGTCGGAGGTGAAAGGCTGGGATGAGTGGCTGGCCATGCAGGGAGATCTCACGGCTCGCCTGGAGCCCACCATAAACGGAGGAAACATGAAAGACTTGTGGACTCACGCCGGCAGACCTCGGCCCGGCGTCGAAGACCTCAAACAGTCCCTGTGGAGGGTCTGCAGTGAGTTCTTCTCCAGGCCGTTGACCGTCGCCTGGGGGATGAGGCTGTTTGGCCTCGACCCGGGTTCCAAGCCTCTCACCGTTCACCTGGTGGGAGCCGGCCACGCCGAGACGCTGGCGGCCAGGCTGACCGACTACGACGAGCTCAACCGCATGTTCCCCGAGCACCAGGGCATCGAGGTGGTCGCGGTGGGCCCGGAGGTGGTGGACGGCCCCATCGTGAGGCCTCCGCTCAGGGCGTTCGGGCCCAGGAAGAGGGTCTACATCAGCGCCTACAAGGGCCTCTACCATCAGTTCTGGGAGGAGCTGGTGGAGCGAGAGGAAGCGGCCAAACCGGACCTGGTGGTCGGATTTCACCCGGGTGAGGACTTCTTTCCTATTGTTCACCGATGTCTTATCAAGCTTGGCGTTAGGCCAGGAACATTTTCGTGTGTCCAAATACGGTCATTCCACTGTTATTATCTTTGGATGTCAAGGGTTCGATGCCAGTCAGGGTCTGGACCAAGGCTGGCTTCCAACACTTCTGCTCCTCAGGGATTATGAGATTCCTTCCCTTTTTACTGCTCTCAAGTGAGTAATACAGACAAGAAGCCCCCCCCCCCCCTTGTTAGTGTGTGTGATGTAAAGCATTATGAGACTGTATTTCAATATTTTGAACTCCACTATTCATTTCTTTCTTAAGAATCAGACATTTATCATGTATCGCATTTTTTTTTTTTTTACCATGGCATCATTTGAATAAACATTCACCCGCATACAAATTGGTACACTGACACCAGTGCACGTGATTTGCATTACTGTCACGTATGTTACACCAGTGCATGAAAGCATGCAAATATAATCTGATGAACGCGGCACCCTGCCTGGAAATCCAGCGCGCTCATCTTTTCATCAACCTCTCATCGGGAAATTCTGAATGGCATTGGTCTTATTAATGCTGAGTGCTTCCTGCCCTCTGTCCACAGTGAGACGGAGATGACCTACTCCCTGCAGATCCTGCTGGAGTTGGAGATGGACATGAAGGGGAGTGGAGCCAACCCCTTTTCCTCACTGAAACCCGAGGTGGTGGGCTCGGGTCCCAACAAGCCCCCTGTCTACTGCAACTCCCACTACTTCTGTTTCCAGGGTCTGCTGGAGACTGCCGAGTTTGAGGAACCAGAGGAGGCCTGAGGGAGCCAAGTCCTGCCCACCGTTCACCACCTCAGGTTCTCAAACAAACAGCTATCAGAGTGGAAAGATTTGAATGACCTGTGGCGGGGGGGGGGGCGTTTTATATATTATATACCTATAGTGTATACTGTAAATACACATCCATTTGACTGACATTTACATTCACTATCTCAGTTTTACGGAATGCAACTGCCAGGGTGGTATGATTTGACTATGCTGTCTGTGAAAAATTGTTGTGTAAAGAGAGGCGATAAAACTTTGAAGAAGTAGTCAAATGTAGACTGATGTTAAATCTACAATTGAAAAACATTCAAATTATTAAAGACTTTAATGTCCATTCGGGTTAAACTACCACTTTTCTTTATTTTAAAAACATGTCATTTTATTGTCAGACAGATACAATTCAAGTAACTTTCACATTTTAGTCATTAGTTGTGAGATTAACTGTTCATATTTAAATTATACATTAAGCACACACCAACACATTGGGGAGTATGAAAATGGAGAATGGCAGATTAAATTACACATCGCACTGTACACTGAATGCAGAAAAGCAGTTAACGCAATACCTCAAAACGAATTAAAACGTCAGTTAATGCAGAAGATTCTGCATAAAAAACTACTAGAAACCTTAATGCACCAACCTCTTTTTTTTTTTTCAAGTGTTCAGTCTTATTTTTTTATTAAAAAAATTACCCATTTCTGCACTGAGAACATCATGTAGATACAAGCAGCTACCTAAAGGTGTAGTTGAAAATTAGGTGTTCGTAATATAAGATAGTCATCTCTTTTCTTTTTGTTTTATGTGCGTTTAAAGCCACAGATACCAAGTAAGGTACAAATGAGGTCAATTGTGAAAAGAATGAGATTCACATAGGTCATGAATGCCACCATGAACTGAATGGCCCAGACACAGAAGCTGGGCGGACAGTCATGGGGACGCGGGTTGTTTCTGAACATAAAAATGGGCCACATTATAGCAGCAAAGATATACAGCAGGACGGAGATCACCAGGAATATAAAGACAAACCTGTCCAGGTTAAAAGGCAAACATTTCTTCAGTTTCTTGAGGATGTTGGTGGCTATGATCAGAGGGAGGATGGGGAAGGGAATGGCATATGCTACGACGCACACGATCAGAGCTGGCCTGTCTCTGTAGCCAGTGAGCGAAATAAAAATCATGCAGCTCACGAAGGCCTCCAGGACCTTAAAGAATCCGGGCAGAGCGGCCAGGTAGCTCCCCTTCTTCCTGTCCAGAAACTTGTCCTTCACCACTTCAAGTGCGTAGACCAGGCCGCACAAGAAGGCAAACAGAGACACTATCCAGCCATAGAGACACTTGAAGCTCAGGCAGGCGTAGAAGTTGGCGTAGGTTATGGCAACGGAGATGGTCATGAGCGTGGAGGACATGGCCATCCCTGTGGTGAAGTCAGGCCAGTCCATGCAAAACATATTGAGTGCGACGTCCAAGCCAAACATCTCAATGATGGTGATGACGAAGGTCATAATGGGGCAGAAGGCCCAGGTGAACATGGCATAGTTCCAGTAGGTATGGCTGCTCCCTCCTTTGAAGATGGCCAGGATAAAGGTGGCCAGAGACAAAATGATCTCAGCCATGTGTAGCGCGCCTCGTGCCGACAACAGGGCCGATGGCGTGAACACGGCCTTGGACATTGTGTCCTTGACCTGATCAATTACTCCCATCTCTCGCAAAGAGCCGAAGTGCCGTAGAAATACGCTTGCGATGTGTGTCCTCCCAGGAAGGTGCTTGACTGCCTTCCAGCTCCACTGTCCTTATAGAGCTGTATTGCCTTTGAGGTTTGCATAGCAGTCACAGACAAGATGTGTGTGTAGATATAAACGTCGTGTAGTAGCAGTTATGGAACAACGGTGCCTCCATACCCGACCACAAAGGTCATGAAGAGAAGAAGAACATCACAATAGGGTGGCATTAGGTGTGATGCAGTGTGCATACATTCTTCTAAATTCAGTAAAGTAACTCAATCTTTGCAAATGTAGTGTTATATGGTTATATATAATTATATGGTGGATAGATTGTTGTTGCCTGGTTCAGACTGGAGGCATGGACTGCCTGAGAGACAAATACAGGGCAAAGAGTTCCCACATATACAGCAAACATAATTCTACCCGGATATATTTATTTGTGACACCACCTCAAACTAATCGATGTATTTGTTTTTATTTCGTCCAAACGTAAAACAGAACCTGCCGCTAAAAGATATTTACAATATATGTTTTGCACCGATCTCGTCCTGTTATGTTAGGGTTAGGGTGTAAAAGTTCTTAATTCCTTTAAACGGACGTTGAGATTTTATTCGGTAGGTCAGTTTGTTGCGCTGGTGCTTGTTTCTGCGGAAGGTAAATAGAACGCACAAAGAGGAAGTTGTTGTCAAGCGTCAGCAGCACAAACCCCATCGAACACAGAAATATGTCTGTGTTTTTATCCCGTTAAAAGCGTCCTCAGTCAAATACAACTCTGGAGGAAGCCGTCGCCTTGCTTGAGCTTTATTTGGTTGTGATGATCATTTCGTTTTCCTGGGCTATATATTTTATATTCGTGTCCAAGCCACTGTTTGGGAAGAACTAGCTAACCTGCGGTTAGCAATGGCTCGATGACACAGACTGCTGCGGCAGAGTTGTTTGACAGGACACCGCGCAGCTGCTCGCTGTGGTGACGGAGCCGGGGCGGGGGACTCATGGATTTCTCCAAGTTCCTGGATGATGATTTCGATGTGAAGGACTGGGTGAATGGCGCCTTCAAGGTGGTGCCGAAGGACGCGCCGGGGAAGGCGGACACGCACGCAGCCACCCTGGTCATGAAGCTGCAACTGTTCATCCAGGAAGTCAACAATGCCATAGAGGGTCAGTCAGTGAACGCGTTCTTGCTCCTGCTGCTTGTCTTAAAATGTGCTTTCCACAGTTTTATTTGGCCGCACTAGGTTTGGTAAGCTGTGTGCGTGAACTTCTTGAAGTATACACAACTCTTACATGTCTTGCATATAGAACACAAGCACGTCTATATTTGTTGCAGAACGTTTTCATGTCCTTCTTCAGGAGGGTGACACCAACTTTGATATAATATTGTAAAAGTTATACTTTTCACATCATGGCCTTAAGTAACGTAAACGCTGCTGTTTTCTTGTTATACAGAGAGCAGTAATCAGGCCCTCCAAAATATGCCCAGAGTGCTGCGAGATGTGGATGCTGTGAAACAGGAGGCATCCTTCCTCAAAGAGCAAATGGTCCTGGTCAAAGAGGACATCAAGAAGTTTGAGCAGGACACCGTGCAGTCAATGCAGGTGTTTGAATAGCCTCCATTTCCACGATATTATTACCTTCGCAATGGAGGGGTGATCTGAAAGTGTTTTCTTGGCATTACTTGTATTTTTTTGTGGATCCTGTTCTCCAGGTTCTGGTGGAGATCGATCAGGTGAAGAGTCGCATGCAGCTGGCGGCTGAGGCCCTACAGGAGGCAGACAAATGGAGCACACTGAGTGCAGACATCGAGGAGACCTTCAAAACACAGGTATAAGTAAACAGCTGCTGTGTTTATGTGGAGCCTGCTGTACCTGTTCCAGGAACTGTACTAAATAAATAGCATTAGAACAAAGTGTATCTGCAATACACCAATGCATAAAAATGTATATAATTATTTCACAGTAAGAAGGACCTGAACATATCCAAATTGTGTTAATTTTCGCCCGTGTGGATACAAACCTTCCCACTGTCAGTTCATCTGAACAGAATGTTTTTAGGTCAGAAAGGCCAACAGAATGTCGAATTCTTCTTGAAACAATTCACAGTAAAACATACGGTGTCATAACATGGACATTTACCTTTTAGTATGCTTCTTCATTCTTCCAGGACCTTGCATTGATCTCCTCCAAGCTGACCAGTATGCAGAACAGTTTGGCCATGCTGGTGGACACACCGGACTACTCGGAAAAGTGTGTCCACCTGGAAGCTCTGAAAAACCGACTGGAGGCCCTGGCCAGCCCGCAAATTGTAGCCACCTTTAACTCCATGTCTCTTGGTAAAAACCTCTGAAATTTAACACAACTTCCACGTCTTTGTTTGGTGTATTTCAGCGTCCGTGTACACTGTACTCACCTATTTTGTTCTCCTCTGAAGATCAAGCCAAGCTGTTTGTTAAAGTTTTCAAAGAGATAGATAGAATGCCACAGCTGCTCGCCTACTACTACAAGTGTCACAAGGTAGGCCTCTCTGTGACGTTATTTATCAATGAATAATTGTGCAATCACAAAATCATATTCATATATATGTTTTTTTTTTGCCTGTTTAGTTGAGGCATGCACTCATACAAATTTGTGAATGAATGTTTGCTTTGGCGTCTCCAGGGTCAGTTGGTGAGCATGTGGCAGGATATCTCTCAGAGTGAGCTCAGTCTGAACCAGCAGCTGTCCGAATTCTACGACACCTTGATCTCCACGTGGCACACTCAGCTCCAGTGGAGCAGCCAGGTCAGAAACACGACGGCGCTCATCGACGGTCCAATTGTTGCATGCAACGCGTGACCTAAACTGTCCCCATTCGAACAGGTGTTCAAAAACCCGTATGAGGTGGTGACCGTGTTGCTGATCCAGACCCTGGGGGCCATGGTGCCGTCCATCGCCGTGTGTCTGAGCTCGGCCATGGAGCGTGCGGCCCAAGAGCGGCGTCTTGACACCTTGCTGGAGCTCCATCAAACCACGTCCACCTTTGGACACAGCCTGGAGACGGCCATGCTGCCACACCTGGGTCTGTGCCGTGTCCAGAAAAGACACCGCCAAGAAATAGTGGGTCTGGTGACAGACGTAGGTCTTATGGTGTGTTTGTACGTTCTCCCCAGGTGAGAATAACCTGCTGAAGGTGAACGAGCTGGTCTGTGCGCTCTACGACCCCTATAAGGCTTATCAGCTACAGTACGGAGATCTGGAGGAAGCTCATCTCCTCATCCAGATCAGTGCTGTACCTTTGGTAAACCTCTGCACACACTCGCCAAAGTGAATACTTGCTAGGGGCCCAATGTTTGTACAAGGCTTTTTTCAAACACTCCACATTCTTTGCTCTCTTTAGGAACACGGGGAGGTAATCGATTGTGTCGAAGAGTTGAGCCACTCTGTCGGAAAGTTATTTGGCCTTTCCAGTGCGGCTGTGGAGCGCTGTGTCAAACTGACCGACGGACTGGCTGTGTGTGGCCTTCTGAAAGCACTCAAAGCCCTTTTTACCAAGTAAATATCTTTAATACACATACAATGCGCTGGCATTTGTACCATTTATATTTGATATGGGCCAGTTTTGACATTGTGCTTTTGTACAGGTATGTGTCGGACTTCTCCACGACACTGCAGTCAGTCAGGAAGAAGTGTAAACTGGAGGATATGTCAAGTTCATCGGTTTTCCAGGAGGACTGGACGGCTTTCCAGAACTCTGTCAGGTTCATAATCTTTTACGTTTGAGATATAAAAAAAAAAAAAAAAGGGTCCCCAGGCCTTGTTGGTTGGACACGGTCCCAGTCTTTTTCTGTTTTGCAGGATTATTGCCACGTGCGGAGAGTTACTTAGACAGTCTGGAGGGTTTGAGCAGCAGTTGTCAAACAAGTAAGGGCAACTTTTACACCAGATATATCGTCGGCTTTACAGGAATTGTGTGAATCTTCATTCCGTCCCCTCTCTAGGATCTTGGCCACAGCGGGTAAGTACTTGTCAGATTCATACAGCCCCCGCAGCCTGGCAGGAATCCAGGAGGTCAGCTCCACGGAGAGGAAGAGCGCCACCAAGAACCCCTGGCAGGAATACAACTACCTTCAGAGGGGCAATATGGCCGAATATAACAGCCTGATGGAGGTCCTCTACTCATTAAAGGTATGCAGCCGGTCGTGATGTCGGAACTGTGAGAAGTCTTTTGATTTTCTTCCAAAGACAAGGGACACCTTTTTTTTTTTCTTCCCCGGAGAGCCTCTGCAGCTGTTTTCATACCTTGTGTTGCAGGACAAGGGCACAGGTAACTCCAGCCTGTTCGCCGAGCCCAGAGCCGCTCTGACCAGACTCAACCAGCAGGCCAACCAGCTGGCGTTCGACTCCGTCTTCCTGCAGATCAAACACCAGCTCTGCCTCGTCTCAAAGATGGAGGTGATCAAGCGCGGCGCTTTGAGAGTGTTTGACTTCAAAATAGGTTTTGACTGTCTGACTACTGAGAGCGTTTGGGTTGTCAGCGGGAGTGGGCCACAGCGTGCCGCTCGCATCTATTTTAATCATGCATTTTGATTTGCGCTCCGCGTTTGTGATCAGAATCAAGATGCACAAGGCTTTGGAGAAGGCTACACAGAGGACCTGCCTACTTTCAGCCTGTCGCCACAAGAGTACATCACAAATGTCAGTTAAGTTTGATCCAAATATAAGCCCTGCCGTTTGATACGAATATTTCGCAATTCTCATAAAGTCTTTGCGCATCAACACAGAATGTATCTGACAAGTTTTATTTTTTCCCCCTTCCAGATAGGCCAGTACCTGATGTCTCTGCCACTGCACTTGGAGCCATTTGTGACACAGGTGGACCCAGCCCTAGAAATGGCCCTACATGCCGGGAAGCTGCCGTTCCCCCCAGAACAAGGTTACTGGCCATGAGTCCCGATGCGTGGCATCCCGTGGACTGACAACCTTAAAACGTCGCCTTGCATCCGTTTCAGGGGATGACCTTCCCGAGCTGGACAACACGGCGGACTACTGGCTCGGCTCCATAGCCCGGGCAACCATGCAGACCTACTGTGACGCCATCCTGCTCATCCCACAACTCAGTGCCCGCTCCACAAAACAGCTGGCCACAGATATCGGTACCGTTAACTTAACTCTGAATGGGAAAAATATGCCTCTCTGGTGGCCAGGCAAAGCAGTGAAATATAATTACGGCGTTATCCATATGGATCAACGCCATGAAATCCCAATATCAATGAATGTGATGTGATGTCGAAATCATGTTGGGTGGTGACCCCTGTTTGTGCTCCACAGACTACCTGAGCAACGTGATGGACGCTCTGGGCCTGCAGCCCTCCCGCGCCCTGCAGCACGTCGTGGCCCTGCTGAGGGCCAAACCAGAAAGCTACAGACAGACCGCTAAAGGGATTCCCCGTCGAATGGCCTCCACCATCGCCGCCCTCCGGTGCATCGACTACTGACAGTAAGGAAGAGGTAGAAGGACTCCGTAGGGGCAGTTACTGTCAGAGTAATTGGGGGCTCGCTGACCCATTCCGTGATTGTTTGGACCCGTGTCATTTTAAGTGTATAGTCCCGTGGTTAACAAAATTCAAATCAGGGTGGTTTAGACATTTTTATACTCCTCATTACTCACTGAGACTCCCAAGTCTCACCTGTGACGATGCCTCCGAAACGAATTAAGAAAGACTCTCGACTCATCTTTAGTTTTTGCTATGTTGCTGAAGCCTCTGAGGAAGTAAGAAAATGTACATCAGAGCATGTTTTTGAGCATTTAAAATCTTCATGTTTGTGGTGGTTAAAAACTTGTCCTACTAATATAACTCATCTATAATAAATTATATTACGGTAATATTTCCGAAAAGAGACGCGAGCTTTATTGTTTTCCGTTAAATGAGCTTCACATTCAGTCGGTAACTTCAAAAAGTAAAGGGAGGTGTGACGGCGCCCTTGTTGCAGTTGGGGCAGGGTAAATGATAGTTATTGATTTGGGGGGTGGGGCGGTGCGAAATGAATTGGTGATGTAACCAATCTGGTTGAATAAATATATGAACTTTTTTTTTTTTTTTTCCTGTTTGTCAAGTTCAGATTGTGTGTCCAATGACTAAAGGATCCCACTTTATATTTGTAAATGATATTGAATGTATTTACACATTCGCGCCATGGAAATACATGAGAAGTTACTGGAACTGTAACACACAGACTCCAGAATGAGAGGAATGGGACCACCAAAACATGTTTTGTGGCAAAAAGGGGAAAGTCAAATGTTCAAATAGTGCAGATTATTGCAGATTGATTGATTGAAGTTGAATTTTGTTTATTTTTCATTTGGTAGGGAAAATAATGCCATACATTGTCTCGCTCCACCCTTTAAGATTTGTAGATCTGCTTTTACTTTTTTTTTATTTTATAAGGCCGTGAACTGAATATTCTTGGGGATCAAACTTTTTGCCAATCAAAAGAAAAAAAAATACATAACCTTGGGCGCCAGGAGGAAGTTTTTCACCTTGTGAAAAAAAATAAAAAAATAAAAACAACAAATTAAAAAATCAAATACAAATGAACATTGGAATTCTTACTTCACAGCATTTCGTTTTCATATATGAAGCTACCATCATATCTGTTATATCAAGATTTGATTAGCAAATTATTACATTTTAGAACCAGTGGCACTTAGGCACTCTGACTTTGATGAACCTGTACTAGCAGCCTTCCTTTTTATTAAAAATCGAAATATTTGTTTAAGTTATATCCCTCCCCTCACTCAACAACCACATTGATTCATTCAAATGTACAATGTCTGTGTACTCTTATTATAATAGAACATAATTTTCCCTTTTTATACTTTATTGCCCTACAAGGGGATTTTGTTCACAGTTACAGCAGAATATTCAAAAATGCTATAAAGTGTTTACAGTCGTTAAATAGTGGAATGGCATTTATCCGGAACAATATAATTGTTGTGATGCTGTATCCCGTAGCCAGGTCCGCTCAGTGTCCCCGGGGGATGGAGAGTCCCTCCCCGCTGTACCTGCTCTCCTCCGGCTCTCCTCCGCCTCTGACGTCAGCCGTCACCGCCCTGCCTGCCCGCAGTGTCGGTGATGGAGACGGAGGAAGCGGCCTCGCCATGAAGCCCATCCGGAGGAGGGGGGATCATCGTGTGAAACGCGCGGACACTTGAGACAACTGTCCCACAACTCTAGGATCGGGGACATCCGAACCGCCCCTCCCTCCCGGCCTTTTAACACAGAGATGCCCGACCACCGCCTCCAGGCGCCGGGGAACGGCGGGCCGTGCCGCTCCGCTCGCGGGGTTCCTCGGTTCGCATCCAGCGCGGAGGCGATTTAGGGGAACGACACCCACGCACACAGCGGGTAAACACCAACCAGAGGTCCGCTGTCAGCTTCACCAACCGGGGGGTGTGAGCACCGGGGCCGGGGTGAAGGGTGGAGCTGCGGTTCCTTTGAATAAATGATGAGGGATCCCTCCGTGTCGGAGGGGCCGTGATGTGATGTTTACGTCCCGTGTCCGCTGATAGTGTTGCCGCTGCAGCATCGCGTTGTGCTCCCGTCCCGGCGACCATGACGCGGGTTGTGTTGTGATGATGGCCGCCGGCCGGCGCGGGAACAGCCCAGGCACACATCGTCCTGACGGGAGCCTCTCCTCCGCGGAGGATGTTTATGCAACCTGACGCACTGGTGCCGGTGGACTGACGGGACCCCGCTCGGCGGTTCTGGTCCGGATCCCCGTGAGTGTGTTGTTGTGTTTGTGCGTGAAATATGTTCCGGCCTTGTGTGGACCGTCACAGAGAGAAGAAGGTGCTGTCTCTGGGCCGGCTCCAGGTGATGCTCTGAGTCCGGAGGACAACGTGGGTTTTGTTTCTTTTCTGTTATTTGTTTAAGTTTTTTTTTTTTTTTGTGGAAGCTCATCCGGACGCGACCATGTCGAAAGTTGTCAGCAACAAGGAGAAGAAATCCTTCAGCAAGAAGCTGTTCCGGAGGAGCTCGGTGCGCTCCGTGGGCAGCTTCATGAACAGAGTGCTCCGGACCCTGTCCACTCTGTCCCACTTCAGCACCGACGAGCAGGCCGCCGAGGACGACAAGGACGAGGCCTCGCTGGTCCCCAGCACCACCGGCGGCTCCGTCCCGTCCGACGACAGCGACTGCGGCGGCTTCCCCTTCGGGGACAAGGTGCCCGGCGTGGCCGGACTGAAGAACCACGGCAACACGTGCTTCATGAACGCCATCCTGCAGTGCCTGAGCAACACGGAGCTGTTCGCCGAGTACCTGGCGCTGGAGCAGTTCAAGGGGGCGGAGACCAGCGGCGGGGGCGGCGGCGGCGGCGGCGGCACCGGGGACAGGGCCAAGTCCAACGGGGTGCTGGTGCAGAGGAAGGCCGCCCAGCAGCAGCAGGACGGCGGGGAGGTGACGGAGCAGCTGTCCGGCCTGGTGCGCGCGCTCTGGACCTTCGAGTACACGCCTCAGCACAGCAGAGACTTCAAGGTAAGACGTGAAGTCACTCAAAGTGTGTGTGTGTGTCTGTGTGTGAGGCTCAAATTACACACAACAGCAGTGTTTTTGTGTGTACTGAAATTGAGTGGACACCTGCTTTTGACCAGATTTTTTCAATTTAGGACTTCAACTTTTCACAAATCCAAATTCTCCGCTCACGGTTTTCCATCATTTCAGTTGGAGGTCTGAACAGAAAAGTTTAGTCACCAGAGATAAGACCAATCTTAATGACATCATTGATCCACAGTTTTCTATAAATAGAAAGGAGGGTGTAAAAAAAACCCCAACAACAAACAAAAGAGATTTACTGTTGTTAGGTTTGTCACCATGGGTAATGTAAGTTTGAACTTTTCTGTTCAGTTTCCAGGGTTAGCCTCTCAAAATGGCCCAGGCCACAGCGGTGCTTTCATGTCATATTTGTGTTCCAGCCTTTTTGTCCTGGAATAATTCCAGGTAGAGGACTTAAAATGTAAAGCCTGTGTTCCTACAGACCAGAACATCATTTCTTCAAAAAAGGCTTTTGGTCAGCTCAGTGTTGATTCCTGGAGTTGTGATGTAAAAATAGGGCAGCAGGGACTTTTGTGTGTGTGTGTGTGTTTGTGTCTTTGGGTATTGAAATGCTATTTATTTCTCTCTCTCAGAAGTTAGAGGAACTAAATTGAACAGGGGGCCATACTGCACAAAATTCTTCTTCTCGATTCTGCTGTTACTATTTCTGTCCATTTTCTTCTGCCTGGGTTTGCCTGCCAGAGCGCAAACTGTCCAACCGATTGGATATGGATTATTCTCTTCCAGACTTAGAGTCCTTGAATATATTTAACTGAGTAGGAGAAATACAGTCCAAGTATACATCAGCAGTGAGGTCTATCAGGGGCTTTGACGAAGAGCATTTATTACATTTAGAATGCGATTTATAATTCGCCTCGGAACTGTGAGTATATCTTGTTCATCCAATGGCCTTGTATCATGATTGGAAGGATTGTTATCTTCATGTTGAAAGTGTAAGAAGCATCTCTTGTTTCCAGCCATTTCTTCTCTGATAGCACAATTATTACATTTTTGGATGGATTTTAAAGTTCTTCCAATACACACCGTTCAAAGCACTGGCCGATTCCCATTGTCATAAGTCACATCTTCAAATGTTTTCATGGCTTGTGTACATCGCAGCGCAGTGTGCACATGTGCCGGCTTCATGCCTTTCGCCTCGGACCACAATTTGAGGCTAAACGGAGAGCACTTAAAGATCATTAGGAGGACATCCGTAGTAATAACACAGGGGAATTATCCGCTGTGTCTCTGAATCCATTTTACCTCAGAAGGACATGCTTGGAGTGTTGTTGACCACCCAAACTACCTTTAGAGCACACTCTACACAAACTATCCTATGGATAATTAAGAGGCATTTCTTAAAAGTCATACTTTTTTTTATGTATATAATGACATTGATGGTAAGAGAGAGCTCCAACAAAACTCATTATCGGAACTCAGTGTTCGGTGAAATGAGGACGCTTCTTAAAAGATTATGTAGGTGTTCCTATATAGGCTGAATATACATCCAAGGAAAATGCTTGAAATGAGTAAATGCGGCAAAATCTCTTTGAATGTATTGAAAATAACAGCCTGACTATGCATTGATATAAATATATATATATTTTTCCCCAAACAATTCATTCATGTTTTCCCGTCCATTGATACAGATACTTTTACAGAAAGCATTACAGCCATAATTGGATGCTTTTTTTTTTTCTCTCTGTACGCCAGAGAATGGGAGATGATGTACGGCGCGGGAATACCGAGGACACGCAATTTTTTTGGTCAGGGGTGTGTGGTGTCAAAGAGATGTGGATATTTAAAACTGTGCGTCATTAATATTTGGTCCTTGAGCGGCTCTTCGAGTGGAGACCTTTGATTTGATCTGTTTTTGGCGGAGCAACAGCAGAAAGGCTGGATCTTTGTTTGCGTCACAGTTTGTAGAAAATGCTGAGGCTGCTTTGTGACGGAGAAGGAGGGCCAATATCCCACGAGAGGGGCTGGGAGGAGCTCGTTGCCCTCATGTCTTTGACCGCGTGTGACATTTGATAGAGGTGACTGCATTGCCGCCAGCCAGGTTGGCTCTGTAGCGCGCGCGCTGTTGTCATCTCTCACAGCTAATTGTTAAGTGAGGTGGTTGAGCTGTCGATTCTCAGCCCGTGTCCTGGTTTTAAAAAGCTTCTCCGTTCCTGCCTCTCCGACATCCCCGCCACCTCTGCTGACCTTTAGGATTGTGCTGATCGTCATCCTGGCCAAACGCACTGAATATTTTATGATCAGGCCACGTCGAGGAAGAAGAAGAAGAAGAAGAAGAAGCGGTACTCTGTGAGCCACGTTAAAAAATAATAATTCGCGTGTCATTTGTGTTTGGTCGTCGCCCGCATCTGCCGCAGAACGTCGTGTCCAAGAGCGCCCTCCAGTTCAAGGGGAACTCCCAGCACGATGCCCAGGAGTTCCTCCTTTGGCTGTTGGACAGAGTTCACGAAGACCTCAATCATATTGTCCACACCGAGATCAGACCGCCCCGGAAGGTAAAGATCAATATAGGGCTCTGAAGGCCGCTCTTTAATAATAATAATAATAATAATACGCTTTATTTGTGTTGCACTTTTCGTACACAGTATGTCGCTCAACGTGCTTTGACGCAGCAAAGAGAAAAGTATTATCAACATTTAGGAAAACGGAATGTTGCGAACGGCACTGCCGCTGTTTGCCAAATCATTTTTCATGGACTGTGTTGTATTTCCAGCCTCCAGTAGAAGAAGAAAGCATCCCTGAGGGATCTCCATTACCAGCACCTGGCTCTTTTGTACAGGAGTTGTTTCAGGCACAATACAGGTGAAATATTCGATTGCTGGCCGACGTGACATGATCTGTAAATGCAGATTAATGCTTGTTTAATGTCAAGAACGGGGAAAATAAATGAAGCAAATGCACAATAATACAACAGGTGCCCAAAAAGACTTTCTCGGATTAAATATTCCAAACTTTTCACATTTTTACTTTTTACCCCTTATCTTGTTTGTTCAACCTGTTTAAAATCAGCATAGTCGGCCACATTGTGTAATTGTTGTCGTGTCTATGTGTAGGTCATCCCTGACTTGCCCTCACTGCCAGAAACAGAGCAACACCTTTGACCCTTTCCTCTGCATCTCACTGCCAATCCCGGTACCTCACACACGGTAAGCTGGCTGCCTAACTATTTATGAGACAAAAAACAAAATGTGAGTCTGAACCCGGCGCATGAGAAGACGAGAAGAAGAACCAAAGAAGATCTGACGGGAGGAAGCTACAATTAGAAGATGCCACCTATCTTTGAGACTTCAGTCCAGCCACTGGCGTGACGCGGCCTATTCGACTCCTGTCTCTCTGCCTTGCAGGCCGCTGTACGTGACGGTGGTGTACCAAGGAAAGTGCTCCCACTGTATGAGAGTCGGGGTGGCGGTGCCTCTCTCTGGCACCGTGTCCAGGCTGAGACAAGCCGTGGCCCAAGAGACCAAAATCCCTGCGCAACAGGTGAGGACATTGTTTTTGTGCCATGCGAGAGTGCGCTGGTTATATTTGTATTTGAAGAATGATCCAATTCTACTTTTAGCAGCGTTTTAGGATGATGGGTGTATCCGCTGTTTTTCGGGCGCTCTCTCATGTCCGGCCTCTTTACTAATACCTCATCGTCATTGTTATCAGTTGGATTCATCCGAGTGAAATCCACACCCTGCGGTTGTCCTCTGACCCCCACCCCCCCTCCCCTCAGATCGTCCTCACGGAAATGTACTTCGACGGCTTCCACCGCTCCTTCTGTGACGACGACGACGACCTGGAGATCATACAGGAGAGCGACTCCATCTTTGCCTTCGAGACACCCGAGCTGTTCCGACCGGAGCAGATCCTCTCCAAGCGATGTGGTACAACTTCCGGTTGATCCCCTCAGAATAAATACAACCGGTTCAGCTCTTTGTCTTGACGTGGCAGCAGGACTGGAGATTAGATTTGGAAGCAAGACACGTATTGGAGAAATGCTGCGTTCAGGAAGCCACCGCGCACACCGATGGTTTTTGAAGCGGTTTACCGAGCAGATTGTGCGTTTGTGTTTGTGTGTCGATTTCAGGGAGCCCACACGCAAATCTCAACCAAAACAACCTGAAGTACGGAACGGACAACAACAGGATGTCCACACAAATCCAAGAGCCTGCTACGCCGCCGCAGAGTCCTAACAAGAACAGTGGGCAGGCTGAGAAGATTGTCCTGTTGGTGTGTAACAGAGCCTGCGCTGGGCAGCAAGGACGCAGGTACTTCACTTCATTCAAATGTATATATTTTTTTGTGTAAGTGTTTACAACTACTGATAATACGACTAAGCTCCGAGTTGGGCATCGGTTCTAGTATCTGCACATATCCAAATTCAGGTGTGGGAATCGGAGCAGAACTGAAAGAAAGTGGATTTCTGCGTCTCTACTTGAATGAGCAACAATATCATCCCACTTTATGAGAGCTGTACGTCTTTTGTTTTTTTTTTCTTGCAGGTTTGGTAATCCATTCATTCTGTATTTGGAGCGAACGGTGACGTGGGACGTGCTCCAGAAAGAGATCCTGGAGAAAATGCGGCATCTTTTACGCCCTGGGGTTCTTGTGCAGGTGCGCCCTTTCGGACTCGAGCCATTTCCAATCGTCCCGTTCACGTATGTTGTCATTCTTTTAAAGTCTCATGCTGGATGGTGTTTAGGTCGGGCCCTTCACCTTGCGTGTGGTGGGAGTGGTTGGGATCACGTATCTCCTGCCTCAGGAGGAACAGCCACTCTGTCATCCCTCTGTGGAAAGGTGACTTAACAGCCTCCCCGGGAGAGTCATTCCATAAACCCTGCAGTGTTCCATTCCATGCAAGCTAAATGTAGAGCTCTTTATGGATGTTTTTTTTTTCTCCAAATGGTCTTTTAAAAATGATTTCACGAAATCACGGGAATCAGTGAAACATTCAACCTCATTTAGGTTCACCCTTTGGCGCGATACAATATTTGTTTGGTTTAACCGAACTTAAACTTTAAATGTAACTTTACTGCCACATCAGATTGAATGTGCAGTAAACACAAATATCACACTTTCCAAGCTATTTCTAGTCGAGTCCTTAAAGTGTGTTATGTTTATATTCTCTTGATCACATTTTTTTAACAGGGCATACAAGTCTTGCGGTCCCGGAGGGCCACCGCACGTAAAAATTGTTGTGGAATGGGACAAGGAGACGAAGGACTAGTAAGTGCGATCTTGTTCAAACAAACACTTCAATCGGCCTAGATGTGTGGTGTCGTGCCCCAACGTGCTGTTGTGTGTCCGCTTTTGCGATTTCCCACAAAAACGCGGTTGAGATTGGGGTTCTATTTGACCCCTCTGTGACTGGTTGCCGCGCTTTGCCCGCAGTCTCTTCAAAAGAACGGAGGACGAATACATCCCGGATTCTGAGAGTGTGCGTCAGTCCAAGGAGCAACACCTGCAGCCTCAGACGTGCTCCCTCGCCCAGTGCTTTCAGCTCTACACCAAAGAGGAACAGGTAGCCGGGGGTCGCGCGGTCTGCGTGAGAGCATCACGGGGGAATACAAGAAAAGTCGTTTTGGGGAAATGTTTCATTCAAATACGGAGTTTTGACAGGAAAAGGGTAAACTACAGAAGTGCCATTGGAATTTATTTTCTGTTTATGTGAGTCGACGTGATGTGCAGTATAGCAAACAAAGGTGAAAATAGGGTCGAGAACTGATGCTGCACTCTGACCTCAGTTGGCTCCCGATGATGCGTGGCGGTGTCCTCACTGTAAGCAGCTACAGCAGGGCAGCATCAAGCTCAGTCTGTGGACCCTGCCAGACATCCTCATACTGCACCTGAAACGCTTCAGACAGGTACGTGAAGAGGGCGCTTATCAATGTACCCGTCATTATTGTATATGAAGGGTATATGAACTGCCGTGGAATGGCGTGGTTGTGTGGCAACCCTGCAGGACGGGGATCGCCGGATGAAGATGCAGAACATGGTCAAGTTCCCGCTCACCGGTATGGACATGGCCCCCCACATGGTCAAGAGGAGTCAGAGCAGCTGGAGTCTGCCCTCGCACTGGTCGCCGTGGAGACGGCCCTATGGGATGGGCCGTGATCCCGAGGACTACTTGTACGACCTGTACGCGGTGTGCAACCATCACGGGACCATGCAGGGGGGACATTACACAGGTAACGGAGTGCCGCGGCGCTGAGGTGGTTTGCGTTGACTTGCCAAGGCTTTATTTGTGCCCTTGCGTCTCGCAGCCCACTGCAAGAACTCCATCGACGGACAGTGGTATTGCTTCGACGATAGCGACGTGCATCCCATCTCCGAAGAGGACGTCTGCAAGCTGACCGGCTACATCTTGTTTTATCAAAGGCGCGCCACCATTCCTAGTTGGTCCGCCAACAGCTCTGTGGGAGGTAATCCTCCTGACGTTAGTCTGTACGCTCCCTCACATGCTGCACACGTTTGGCGGCTCTCCCACGTGTTAGACTCTGTCTCTCTGGCCTTTCAGGATCCACCAGTTCGTCCCTGTGCGAGCACTGGATCAGTCGGCTGATGGGGAGCCGCCCGCCCAGCCAGGCCTCCTCGGGCTCCTCCAGACGCACCTCGCTGGCCTCCCTGTCCGAGTCCGCCGAGTTCGCCGCCGAGCGAAGCGAAGACGACGGTGAGTAGAGACGGGCGCCATTTCACCACCGGTGTTGTTGAGTGTTTCTTGGGGGGGGGGAATCCAAAAATTGATGTGTGTCATTCCGCAATTCAGGCCTTTCGAGCCGCCCGCCAGTGAGAGGTATGCAGAGGCAAACCTTCTCCTCCAGATCCTCCATTGCCAGTCCATTAGTGCTGAGTGAGAATGGCACCAAACCGTCCTGGTCCCACTCCGCTAAGCTCCAGCTCCGCTCCAACTCGCCGTCACGCTTCTCCCTGGAATCGCACTCCTCCTCTCCGACCCTCGAGAGGATAGGCGAGGTTGTCGATAACAAGCTGTCCACCTCCTGCTTCGCTGGGTCCCCTAAGCCGGACAGAGTGTCGGCGGGAAAGTCGGCCCTGGCGGCTTCGGATAATAATCCCGGCAGTAAGAGGCTGATGGAGCAGGCTCACTCCAAGGCTGTGACGTCAGCGGAGCAGAGGAGCTCCAGCCAGGACAACAACAACGCAGTCACTGCCGCGGAACAGCTCAGTCCTCGACACGGGGCGACCACAAAAGAGCCCAAACCAAAAAACGGGGGCGCCGATAGCGCCGGTGTCAAAAGGACCTCGACTAAGACCGGGATAGAGGGCGAAAGGAGTCCCAAGAAGCGCGCGGCCACCTCCTCGACATCCTCCAGCTCTCTCTCCCCCGCCTCGCCAGCCGTCGACAAGTCGCCGTCTCGATCGCAGGCCAAGAGCGCAGCGGCGGCGTCGTCCACCCCCAAGGACAAAAGCGACGGACCTCCCAAAACTAGCAAGGCCGCCTCCTCAAAGACGGCGACCCCCTCCAAGAAAGGGTCCACCCAAACTCCGGAGGCGCTACGTCCCGATTCTGCCCAACAGAAGAAGAGTGGTTCTCCGGGGGTACAGAGCGCTCACCCTCCGAGAAAGACCTCGCCGAGAGGCGGAGGCGAGAAAGGCTCGACCTCCGGAAGGGCTAGAGCGGCGGACAGGAGCGCCAGCCGCGAATCCTCAAGGACCAACGTGGTTTCAGACAAAAAGATTAACCACGCAGGACCTCCGGCTCGGTCGGGTGCCACTGCTAACAGGCCGGGCCGGGTTGCGGAGAGCAAGGAAACGGGGCGTACCTCCAGCAGCAGCTCGTCCATCACGAGTCTCAGATCCTCCAGCGTGGGGGTTCCCGCCGCAGCGCTACCGACACGGGGGCCGCGCAGGAACAGTAAGACGGAGGACAAAGCTTTGTCCTTCTTCAAAACCGCTCTGCGGCCCAGAGAGGCCCGCAAGTCGGCCGACGGCGGCAAATCGGGGCCGGGCGAGGCTAAAGGGAGTCCCGAGGACGTCACCGGGGACGCGGCTAACGAAGGGAGCCAACGCGGGGCGGGCAGGCGCGCTCAGCACGTGGCCTCGGAGAGCCAGGCCAACGTGAGCGCCCGAGACAAGGAATCCTCCAAGGCGGCGGCGGGCAAACATCCGCCGCCCTCCTCCACGCGCTCCAAGCTTTCTGGAGCGGAAACGGCCAGCCAGTCCTCGGCCCGCGCCAAAGAGCCTTCGAAGAGAGAGCCTGCGAAAAAGACAATGCCGTCCAGGAAAATACCCATCAGCTCCACACAAACAAGCCAGAAGTCCAAGTGAGGACACTCTGAAGACTTGAGAACAACTTATTTTCAAGTGCAGCTCCGAGTTGGTTGAACCATCGCACTCTGCCGAGTGTCTGACCAGCACCTGTAAAGCACCTGTAGCTTTCCAAGTGGTTACTGAGTACCAGCTGCCATACCGGACACGTTCCTGTCCACATTGTTAAATAGGTATTTAGGAATGGGTTTTAACGAAGCACTTTGTATGGATTGCATTGGTTTTGAGGACTATTATATACTGTACTGTAAATAAGCATGGACTCCACGTGTATGGAAAACGACCGCCCCTTGTTCTGTCTGTAGCATAGTTGGGAGACGGAGATCTCAGCGGCAGGTGAAAATAAAAGTGACTTTGCACAAGATGGAAGAGCAAATATGATGGTGGGGGAGAAACTTTTGAGATACATCAAACACGGAAGTTTACTGGCAATTAAAAAAAAAAAAAAACCCTACACAGATGCAGTGAAACACCGAATTATTCCTCCCCCCCCCCCCCGAAAAAATAAATAAAACAAAACGTTCCGTACAGCTCTCCTTCCGTACGGAGAGTCGACGACAAACATCAGTGCCTCAGATAATCTTAGTCAAGTATTTTATCTAAATTCTATAACTGCAGGTGTTGGCTCATTTATATGATGACCTTTTAATATTTGCTCAGCACTGAAAAAAGTCACACACACTTAAGCCTATGTAACCCCAAACTGCTGTTTACGTATGCTCCTTTTGATGTAGTAGTTGTGCAACAGCCTTTAGGAGGAAGAGGAAGACGAATGGGAGGAGAGCAGGAATGAAGCATGTGTTGTTGGTGTTAAATGTCTGGAGACGTGGGTTTGTAAAGATTCTTAAATGTCTTGTGTGTTTTCTTTACCGGTAATGATCCGTGACCCCTCAGACCCCCCCCCCCCCCCCCCCCCCCCCCTCTGCCCTCCAGCTGCTGATGCCAACACTTACCTGCGCTTCTGCCCTCCAGCTGCTGATGCCAACACTTACCTGCGCTGCTGCCCACGTGTTCCTCATGTGGGAATCAGCGTCTTCAGACTGCCACACATTCTCCAAACATTCCTCTCAGACGAACACAGGGTTTCATGTAAACAAAGACAACAAAAAAAAAAAAAAGAGGCCACCTGCGCCACCTCAGACAGCCGCGTACGATAGGGCATGGCGGTGCGCTCGGGTCGGCGCGCTTCTCTGTCCGTCACGTGTGTCACCCCGCATCCTGCGCACACCCTCACCTTCGCAATCGGCGCGGTAGACCCACAGGGAATGCGGCGCCGACACGGACTGAGGCCGCCCTTCGTGAAGTATAGGACAGTTGTTGCATGACAAATTGCTTATGCATGCACTTAACTATGCAAGCAGATTCTTGCTGATGCCCACACTGAGTATGTAGAAGTGCTACTCTTGGATGTGTATATATTTCTAACTGTATATTTTTCCAAATGCCAGCATCAGAGAGCATGTTCAGGCATACTTTATCGAAAGCTTTGTTTGCACATTTTTTTCTTTTTTTTTTTCCTTCTTCAAATCGATATATACATTTTGTATGAATGATAAGTATTGCTCATTCACCCTCTCAAAGTAAATCGACTCACTTGCAAATGAATGTTTTCTGTATTGTATTCATTTGTCTAATCCTAACCTATTTTGACCTCACAACTCCAGTTTTTAAAGTACATTTTCAAAGGAGCCTTTCCAATAATAAGTTCTTTTCTCAGAGAAGGGAGAAACTAAACATCACACACAAAACTGACCGTCATCCGTAATGTGCGCTGCGCATGACGGGCTGTCAGGTTGGGACCGGGGTCGGTAGAGATAAGATGCTGCCGTGACAACTTCAGTTTTTGTCTTTAATATCCAAAAATACTGTACTATGTGCAATATTTTGCCTCCTATCTAAAGCTGTTGCTATTTTCATTTCTAATGATGAAAATACAACAATACACTTAATGTCTTATGTGTATCACAATATCTCGGGTTCACTGTGACAGATTTAACCGGAAGGCCTCATTGAGGATTTTTTTAACAGGAGTCGGAGAAATACAACATTGACAAATCACTGTCATCGTTGCGCGTCTAGAAAATATAGATCTACTGAATGTTCACATTCACATTCAAGCAGGAGTGTGTGCATAACACGGGCCCATGCTGCTGGACCATAACATACATCCTCCAGCCCTCTGGCACACGGTGCGGATTCAATCGAAATGTTATCCTCAGTGCCTGTTGGCTACAGTGAGGATACTGTGGTACCACAAGCAAGACATGCATTATAGAGGGATGTATAAATAGAGTGAAATGCAATGAGGAATATTTTCTTTTTCAGAAATGCCTGAGAACAAGTCAACATTTTTTTCTTTGATATAATCTCATGTCGACATGTACCGTGTTCATCTATTTTTTATTTTTTGGAGAGTATCAGTGTGTTGGCCTCTATTCTCGGCGATGCGAGGCGAGCAACAGCAAAATCAATTTATGTCATAAAATAAAATGTTGACGGTTTATGTAACTGTACGTGATTTGTCGTGCATTTGCAGCTTTCCCGCGCATTTCTCCTTTTCACCACACGGTGGTGCTGTGTGTTCGCAGCGAGGAAAGCCAGTTGGCACAAGAAATATAAATCAGGAAAATTAAGCAAAGCTCGTTGTGATTTTTTTTTTTCCCCTGGTAAATGCCCTTTGGTTCGAAGTTGCCGGTTTTCTGAGGTGTACGCTGTCCGCGCGGGGGATGATATATTATTTAACCACACCGCCATCATTTATTTAGTGCTGATTCAATTGTGGTTTTATTAGTTTGGCCCAAGGCAGAGGCATATTAAGAGTTAATGCAGCCTCTTTGTCTTTCTGTTCTTGTAATTTTATATAACAGTCATCCGTTTTGGGAATAACATTTTCACCCTCTCACTCCTCAATTGTTGTGTTGCCTGAGAACCGATGTGCAGCAGTTTGCCCGTGTGACGCACATCCCATCCAAAACTGAGCATTTGTCTCATATGCCTGGAGAATATGTGAGCGTGTGTGATTGATATGCATGATTGAGTTTGATTTTAAAAACTCACCCACTGCAGCCCAGCACAGAATCCTTCTGAAGGGGAGCCGGGCGTCTCTCGTGCTGAAATCAATAATCGTTCGCCAATTGTTTCAGTTCCAAAAGAACGTCATTAGCGAGACGTCAGTGGAGTAATCAGCAACTGTAAAACCCGAAATTGTGACATTGCTCTTCTTGACTCCTCCCCATCATGCATCTAAATAAGTTCACTTTTTTTTAGCTTTTTTTGCTTTTGCTACTGTGAAGTGTCTGATGCATTGTAGAGAGGCAATCTGGTCTTATTGATCAGTCCAATCTTGCTATCTCCTGGGGACAAATCAGATCCTCAATGCTGCTGCTCAGGCTCCATTTTGAGAAACTCCGTCCCTGGGTTGAAGGAGACCACTTTTTTTGCACCGCTCGCCATTCGGAGGGATCAATGCCTGCTCTGCTGTGCTCAATGTGACAGGCGGAGGGTGGCCCAGTATCTTGACAGTCTATGTTACACACCTGTGTGTTGGCTGATATTATGCCAGTTTGTCCATTTAAGAGACACACTTCTTACGGGCCATGTTTGTGGTGGCAACAACAACTTCGCTTCACCTCAGAATATCTTAAATCACATTGGAACGCAACACAGCTGAAACCAAACAAATTACCAAGTAGTTCAGTTACCATTACTATAGTGGACCTAACAAAAAAAAAAGAAAGGATCAATGAACAGTATTCCTAGGCTTATGTTTGAGGACTATTGAACTGAATTCATATGCCTGATATCGTGTCCACCCCCTGATATATTCACACTGTTCCTATGTGTTGCAGCGTATTCTTTTCAGCTGGTGTATTATCCATGCACACCACAAATGCCGTAGGACAAACGACTTCTGAGAGCAGGCTAATTTGATCTCATAAACATGAGACTCACCCAGTCTGACAGAGCACACGTGAAGAAGGGTAAAATTCAAAAAAGCACGTGTTTTTCAGCCGCCGCGTTGAATAACCCTTGTGTCAGATGTGCTGGTATTTATAGATCAGACAGCGTTCTGAAGTGCTTCTCACAGCAAAAAAAAAAATCCTTTTGAGAAACGTATTAATTGTATCCTTTCTTGGAACAAGTGGCAACCAGATGAAATGTTGTTAAATGATGTCATTATTCCAATTCTAGACATTTCTGATAAGTAAGACATTTGCACCATTTCCAATTGCACCTTTGGGCTAGACTCAATTGTTGTCAGGCCCTTTAGCTTATGGTGGCCAATTTTAACAGATGTTGGCAAACTTTAGATTTACTGTATAACATAGAAAACTGGCTCAGTTTCTGACTTTGCACTACTGTCATTCTCCATTTTGGCTTTGAGGCCTATAGCTGCAGTGTTGTTTTTTTTTACCCTACTGTCACGGCAGTGACTGAATGTGTTAAATGAGTAGTGTCTCTATTATCTCCAGTTTAGACACGGCATAATCCTTAGTGACTGCCGTTAAACGGAAAAGGTGAATTAGCCGCGGATATTAGCACTTATGATAATGTTAAATATGATTATGAGGACATTTGTTAGGGGCTAAATGTATTTGCAGGAATACATGACACCCCAAGTAATGGTACGCTATAGTATGGTGCAGTTTAGAGGTAGCAATTTAAAGACAAGGATCGGTTTGTCACAGGGCTCTAAATTAAATATAATATGTTGAGGCGTTTTTAAAGAGTAGAAGAGACGAGGAACCCCTTTTTTGTTCTTGCCATGGGTCACCATGAGATTTGTAGAAAAAGAGGCAATTATCGATTATTATCCAAATGTCGTCGCGTGTAAATCCGCAGCGTGCCACCGTGCAACGACCTCCACGCGACTAAATGCCCTCTCAATGCGGGACTTTTTTTTTTTTTTCCGCTGCTGCATGGCAAACAAATTCAATTATTTAGTCGTCTTCGGAGCGAGCACGTCAGTTATTTCTCTTCTCTTGAGTCCAGCGAAGCAGTACTTTAGTTTGCTTTTAATTGGAAATGAAAAATCCAGCGAGCTCTGAGTGCAGTTGGAGAGAGAGAGAGAGAGAGAGAGAGAGAGAGAGAGAGAGAGCTGCTTCTTAAGCAATGCAATATACATAACGTGTCATGCGGGACATCCAAGGCTGAATTACATAACCCCGAGTGGTGTCTGAAAACAGTTTCAACACCCAGGGAAACGGTGCCCAGGAACCGTCAGGATTAGTCCTCACGGTGGCTTGCTGAGTCATTTGTCATCACAAATGTGGTTTTTCATACAATAGAAACACGAGCGAGGATTTTACCGCCAGGACTCTTCCCGCCGAGAATAGAATCTATACTCGCAGCTTCGAATTGCAAGATTTGGGGCCTCATCTTTATCCAACGGCTTTGACTAATTCATGCGTCGACATTTCCGGGCAACCGAGGGCCGCTGTCTGCTTAAAATGGCAGCGCATGGACATGCTGGAATCTTAACCTGCTAAAAACTCTGGGACCCAGCAGCCATATTCCTCCCACGCCGCACAGTCAATCCCGCTACATAATGCACAGAAGTGAGCGGCTGGAATCCCAAGAACCTGCCAATGCTGAGGACTCATCGGGATGCTGGAGAGCGAGGTGCGAAGTGTCAAAGTTGCACACGTCTGCCGCGCTTCCTCTGACACTCAGCCTACACCGTTGGCTGCGCGAGGGATGATTGACTGAGGGGTTGATTATGCTTCTTCCAGCCAGGTGGTTGGCAGGCAGAGAGGCGCATACCACCAGATTGCTGCATCAGCCAAAGTGTGAGGCCACAGTTTCTGGCATCGGTGCGTCTGGACGCACATCACAGGAATAATAAAAAGATGTAGGGATGTCAATCATCGCCCGAAATGTGTCTGTTCAGTTGTTGATCCGCCCCCCTCACACACACACACACACACACACACACACACACACACATACCCGCAACCCCTGCCACCTCTCTTTTTTTTTTTGTTGGCAGCAGTATCTTGTATCATTAGAGGCGTTTGCCTTCAGTGCAGTGCTGAGATTGGAGACAGTCGAAGCTGCACGAGTAAAAAAAAAAAAAAAAAAAACTCGAGGTTCCTGGGTTCTTGGGGGAGAGGCGGGAAAAAAAAAAGTCTTTGATGTTGTGGAGTTTCGTGGAGGCAAATAAGACACTTTGATATTTCATAAGCCATCTCGGCAAAAAAAAAAGAGGCACAAACATCCCAAACGCACGAGCATAGACACATCTGCACCAGGAGCCGCGCGCAGTTCCCGCGCAGAAGAAAGACCTGCGGTTACGTGGGCTGCAGACGTGTGTCGTACGCACTGCGCACTGTTTCGAAAAGTTCCAATTTTATTTTATTTTTTGCGGGAGAGAGAAGCGCCGAGTGAATGGCTGTCCCGTTTGATTTTTCTGAGCAAGATAAATTTGCGTTTGGGTGAACATAAAAGGTAATGTATTCATAAAAGCTGTGATGAGTGCAGCTGCCTCCAGCATCTGACATCCAATCTGAGATGAGCCGCCGGGGGAGGTTGGACCAATCCTCCGCTGTGTGCGTTGGTGTGCCTCTGTGTGTGTACTGGTGCAAGGCGCACACAAAGCATGTGTTGTCTGTTTGAATACACTGTCGGATTTCGGATTGATTATGATTAGAGATGCACTGATCGCGGCAATCGTGGATCATTCCTCTTAAGCCTGTTTGTTTGAAATACTTACTCTCGTGCGTGCATTTATGTATGATCTAAGAAACATTCATAGAGTGGAATATTGGTCGTCCTACCGTAAAATATGAATAAGTATCATTATTTACCGATAAGGAGCTGTCACCCAAAGCTGGAAATAGAATGTTGAATCTTTCTGACTGAAGCTGTTCAAAAAAAATCGCATTCTACCGCCTGCTCTCACGCCGCCCGCGTACGTCAACTGGTCTCAGACCCTTCATTTGTATATATGAAACGGGCTTTGGCGGAGCTCAACCAAGACTGATGAGCCATCTAAAATAGCTTTACACAGGGGAGCGGGCTCGTGCAGGATCATCTCTGCTCCTTGAATCTCACCATCACCGCCCTGCAAGTGTTGCACGTTCAATCTCTTCATCCTTTTTGAATGCTAATTTTGTGCGAAAAAATAAATAAATAAAAAATCGAAATATAAAAAAACCAAACCCTTTTCTGTGGTAAACAAGCCGCTGAGAATGGATGGGACTTCGTGTTGGCGACCTGAAACAACAGTCTGGACACCAAACCCTGCACGCTGAGCCACTCCCGCTGGCTTCCATTGTTGTTGCTCCGGCTTCCTGCTCAGACACCCCACCCACAAAAAAAAAAACCCTCCTAATGGCCCCGCGTGTCGACTCAGGTGAGGTTCTCGTCCCCCACCCTCCCCCTTCCGGTAACGTCTGCTGGGTTTTTGGTTCGCTGCGAGGATGTGAGGATCATCAGCTTTGGGAGGGGGCTCGTTATTCTCCTCAGTGAGACGTGGGGGCACGCACTCTAATTAGAACACACCTCCTGGTGGGAGAGATGCCTCCGATCTCATCAGCCCTCTACCTCGCTTTTCGCTGCTCCACCGAAAACAGACTCGCCAACACGTCTGACTAACGCGCAGAAATGCAAGGAGATGGCACCCACCGAACAACTGTTTCTAATTTGGAGGACTTTGCAGAATTCCACACATCTAAATTTCGACAAGAGGACTCGCGCCCAACACATTCTCACGTCTTTGCCATCTTCTTCTCACATGTCTCTGTTGGAGGCAAGTTCAAAAGAGGTGGGCAGGTGGCTGCTGACGTGTAAAAATGCATCAAATGATAGGAATAATAATAAAAAAAAAAATCGAATTAGCTGCTCTTGATTGGCCATCAGTGATGAAGTTTTTGTTTTTTTTTCCCCACAAAGAATATGGCTTAGCTGTAAAAAAAAACAAAACAAAAAAAAACCTCTTCACTTTGCCAATTTCCGCTCTGAGTGGAAACACACACACACACACACTGGTTTATTAAGCGTCATCCCCACAGACCATACAGTCGTCCCGGTCTCCAAATAGCTGGAGAACACGTATCATTACGTTCCGGAGACTGTGCCACAGTTGTCAGCACTTCACTTTAATTTGGCTCCTAAGCCGCCGGTGACTTCGACCGCTGGGACATCCCGTCGGCTGTAGAAGTTAAACTATTCTGAGGCATTAGGACGGGAGGAGGCCCAGTGTTGAATCTCTGCCTCTGCCGTGTCAGCTGCTGTCTCCCTCGCATACCGGGGAGAACCTCGTTCTCCCTCTCACGTGAACGGCAAAGCGAAAAAAAAATAAAAAATGTGGCGGTGCCAAGGTGTTTTAATTTAGCGCAGCTTAAATAGAGCGCGCCTGCAAAATGCCTTTTCCCGTAGGCTTGCCAGCCCTTATATTTCAGCGTTGTTGACAATCATGTGCAAAAAAAGGACTGCAGTATTAACATTTCATGGGAGAATTTCTTCTTCTTCTTGTTTTTTGTTTTTTTTTAAGCATCTTTGCCATCTTGCTTCTACGCTCATTAAAAATCCAAGAGTGGACGTTTGAAGCCGCATTAACCAACTGGGATTCGGTGGGAGATGAGCGACATTAACTACATGAAGAACATCACTGTGACGTTTCAACGCTCAAAGTCGGTCCTCAGCCGCCGCACTGGATTTCAGTTGCCATCTCGGATGAAAGTAGGACTTTCTTGTGTTTTTCCACCCCCTCGAGAAAAAGAAATGCCGCTTCGCCCATTAATCAATATAAGATCACAATGTTGAGGAAATTGCTTTCATGAATGCTCTGAATCCGTTCTGAAACTCTAAATGGAGAGTGGAACAATCTGTCTCCACGCTTGTCCTTGAAGTTTCGTCACTAGTCCCAGCAATAGCTAGGTCTTATCAACGGAAGGCTAAAGTATGAACTGATCTCAGCTCCTTCAGGTATTTTTAGCGTTTTATAAATACCCAGCAGCTCCGTAGGGATGAATTATTGTTCATGGAAAGCCTTTCAGTGACTTTCCAATATCATCCACACGTCAAACACAGCTCTAAACGGGGAGTAAATCATTTAGTCACAGTGTTTCATAACAACAAGACAACAACAAAAATATATTCATCGACGCATTACTTGGAACAAACACTCATTAAGCCTAACAAGCACCTCATTAGCGCGAGTGCAAATAGGTCACCTCATCATGCGCCACAATGCGAAAGATTTCACCATTCGCATGGGCTGGCTCCCGGGGGAATTTGTATTCGAAAAGGAAGCTGAGTGTGTGTGCATGTGCGTGAGATAGCTAGCTAGCGGTGGGGGGGGGGGGGGGGGGGGGAAAGAAGAGAGATTTGACCCAAGAGCAATCTCTGGAGAGCCGTCCACTTGCAGAGTCTAATCAGACTCCGGCTGATGCTTGTTCTGGGGGATTTCGCCTCGCCAGCCCTCAGGCCTAATTAGGACCCATGTGTACCATACAGAGAGCTGCCGCTGCCGCCGCCGCCGCCGCGCGCAGTGACGAGCGGAGAGACGCGCTTCACCTGTGCAGGCCGCAGAAATGAGCCAGCCGCCGGCGAGCCGGATGGCGAGCGGGGGCTTCAGAGGTGGTGGAGCCACCCTGCCGGCGCCTCCGCGCGGAGGTGGACCGACTTTAATGAACGCCGGGACAGGCGGAGCGATGGAGAGCCAAGGAGAAGCTGTGGGGACAGAGAGAGAGAGAGAGAGAGAGAGAGAGAGAGAGAGAGAAAAGAAAAAAGGCAGACGTCTGGGCCGAGACGGGGTCACACAGAGTCGAACATCTTTCATGGTTTCTCTCTTGACGATTTCTTGTCGCCATTAGCAGACGGAGGAGAAGACCGCGGAGTGGGAGCGGCTGAATTCCACATAAGTGCCGATTTTCGACTCCCAGAGCTCACACACAGAGCAGTGTCTATCTATTTATACATAGAGATGTATATCTCTTTATACTGTATATATATATAAATGTATAGCGATATGCATTGCTGCTTCAAACGCCAATAACTCTTGAAAGGAAACTTAAAATGTAAACGTTCCACAGAGCTTCGGATGAAAGAGGATCCAGACAGATGAAAGTACCAGGACTTCTGAGCTCTGCAGATAAGGCTGAAGAGGCGCTTGTCCTACATTTCGCTTAAGGCTTGATCATAATTAATGGATGTTATTAGTTGAGCAAACACATTCGTACAGTTCAATGTTCCCCACAACAATTATGAAGGATTCGCAACAAATTTGCCGAGTAAGCCGGCGCGCCAACTGTTGGCGCGACCTTCGGTGAAAAACTTGATATAGCCGGCGCTTACTCTCGCGTGGCACCTAGACTTCTCGATGTTGATTTAATTCTTGCTTGCTGTTGTTTTTCCGCGAGCCACACATTTATTTTGGAACTGCAAAGAGTATCGGTGACACTTAATACCGCAGCCCACAAGTCACAGAATACATATTTTGCACATAGGGGACCCGATGAAATGCTCACACCGCATGAGGAGAGGGGCAATAAATCTGGGATTAGATTGGACCTAGAGCTAAACACTACCTAATATATGAGTACGAGGAATACGGGGCCTCATAAAACAAGGGCAGAAAATGGGAGACACCATCACGGCCCGCATACTCTGTAAATACTCTGGACCAATTTATTTTGCGGCTCACATTTCATGGTCAAACATTGAAGTATCGTTTTTTTTTGTTTGTTTGTTTTTGTGCTTTGTCCTTTTTATGGTGTCTGTCACCAAAAACAAAAATGGAATGGTCCAACTCTTAAGATCTGAGGACCCAACACTACACAAACAATGTTAATTTAACAATGTGCTTGATTTATTATTTATATAAGAGTATTTCAAAATAAGTTATACTACGTATTTGTTCTGGCCTTGTTTCCCAGTAATATTGCAACGACACCGTACTAATGGAGAGGTCGATCTGTAATGTGTTTTTTTAACCCAAAGCCATTGTCTGCAAGTGCTCATCTACATATACCAAGATGTACATATACTCATTGTTATCCATTATAAAAAAAATATTATATCTAAATTCAAAGAGTAATCCACGGGCAATGGTCATACTTCCCAAATGTGTGATGTGGAATTTGAGTCTCAAATCACTCAACACACACAGCTTGGGTTCATAAAATATACCAGACTATCTGTGTTGATATATCACAGTGTTGTTTTTCCCTTTATTTCTGCTGTAGCGCATCGGTCTGGCTGAAGCTCAGTCAGCCTGACTTTAGTATTCATGCCACGTAGCCAAATCCAAACTTTCCACTGCAACCGTGTGACATGCAGTCCTAGAATCTATTTGATAACCTGCCACGACGAGGTGTTCCCTGCTTTGTCTTTGAAAAGTGATTGAAATTCCTCACACCTACGCCCACACGTCCGCCAACTATAACCGAGGCACACCACAAACCTTACAGAACGCAATAAACCTCAAAGGTTTTCACTGGCAACATGGCCTCCAAACGGTCTAATCTGTAGAAAACCACATTTCTAACTAACTGGATGAGAAAATGGAGGTATAGTGCAGATTCAGACCATTTCTTGGAGGTTTAAATTTCAGTCATGACGTCAATGTTCGGTTTAGAGCTCTTTGATTTGTTTTTGCGGTTTTACGGAAAATAAAAATTAAAAAAATCAAGCAAAAGCAAGAGGAGATATTTGTGAATTGCTGTTTATCAAGGTCAGAGCTTCGGATGAGACAGAATCAGGGATTTCATGTCTGCTTCTTTTGACGGTGTTCACGGACAAGCATGGTGGGCAAGGCGGCGGCTACATACCTCGGTAACAAAAATATAAACGGGGATTTTGCGAAACGTAGGAACAGGAGAAAAAAAAGAAAGGGAAGTGCTGAAGGTTATAACGCGGTGTGTGAACCCGTCTCATTTCACTTTGTGTGGAAAGTGATGAGACCAACGGTTTGTAACATCGGGTGGTCGACACTTGTGTCATGGCTTTACATTTTGGATTTACCACCAGCTTAATTCTGCTCTCCCTGAAGACTCCACTGACATTTTCCCAGGTCTTGCTTTCAAAACCCTGCCTTGATTAGTGAAGCAGGTTTCAAGAGGAACTAATCCCCTCGCCTGGAATTTTTCTCTTTCCCTATTTTTTCTTTTCTTCTAAACGAGTCAGCGAATGGGTGAAAAGCTAGGCAGCGACAATCTGTAGTGAGGGGAGGAGGGAGGAGAGGTCCTGTGATCCTGAAGCTGAAAGCGACGGCTATATCTGGCAACCAACAGGATGCTGATGCCGGCTGTGCGGTGTCATCTCGGATCTCGCTCTGTTCATAGGTGTCAGACACATTTTTTTTTTTTCTTTTTTTACCGGAGTCTGATGATATATTACTGTAGCCAAAGAACGTCCGCGGGATACATAAATCTTGCTGTCCCATTTAAAAACAGACCTAAAACTACTCCCACTTGAAATCGTGACCCACCATCTCATAAAACTTGACATTGTACGGTCTGTAGAAATCTCGCAGTTGCTCGATAGCATCTCTGTCTATCTGCACGTGAGTTCTGCCCTTGGACTTGCCCAGGCAGCGGGGCGAGCCGCTGCTCTCCGGCTTCTTGAGGCAAGGGAAACCCTTGGTGCGGTTGAAATAGAAGTGTTTGTCAGTGACAATGCGCTTCAACCCGAGGAAGTCTTGCACTCGTGCCAACTCCCCTGCGGGGTCCGTGATAAGGCGCTCGCCGCTCACAAAGTGGATCTGAGCCAGGGGGAAGTAGCGGAGCCAGTTTCCCAGGTGCAGAGCGTACAGGCCGATCCGAATGGCATTCCAGGACGTGTCCACGATGCCCAGGCACTGGTTCCTGAAGGCCAGCTCCTGGAAGCTCGGCAGGTCAGGAGTTTTGGATAGAGTCTGGGTGTAATCCGATATTGCACGAGTGACGGGGTCCCGCACCACCACGATGAGTTTGGTGCTCCGGGACATGGTGGAGATGCGGTGAGGCGTTTCCTTTGTCACAAAGTAGCTCGGCGTCTTCTCCATTGTGATTTGGCTTTCGAGAGTCCTTGGCATTAAACCTCTGAGAGAGAGAGAGAGAGAGACGAAAAACAGAAAATGAGCTTTCTGGTAACATGAAGATTGCTTGCTTGTATTGACGTTACTTCCGATGTTATTTTTCAATCGCTTATATTACGGCAGAGCTCAGAAACTGAAGACATAATGACCTTGTATTTCAATAAAAAAATGTTTTAGAGGCCAATTAAATAGAAAAGACATGAACCCAATGAGAAGCTCCAGTTGGGCTGTGAACCTAGTTCCTCCATGTAAATGATAACAGGCGCACCGAAGCACAGTCATAGTCGTCTGTTGTCACCGGAGAGCTGTCTGCAGCTCTCTTGTGCTCGAGCCCCGCGCGGTTCAAGAGCAATAAATCACTTTGAAAAGCAGGAGAACACATATAGCAGAATGTCTCTGCGAGGTTACATCTGGGTCTTCAAAGTAGGCCATCGTGGTCTTTGAAATACACCATTTGAACAGGTACACCATACAAAAGTTTCAAGTTTGATAGGAGAACGAAGACCAAGGACAGACTTAAAGAAGAGCCCGTGAACAGGGCTGACCAAAGATGTTATGTTAGCTGATTGATGAGTCAATTATTTCCTCAGTTAATCTTTTTATCATTCGGTCTGGCTCACCAAAATCGCCTTTAGTGCTGCTCAGACTTGTTGAGCCATTATTGCATTTTTCTCATTTGTTCTCTCCAGGCCATCTCATTTATCCATCCTCAGAAAGCTTACTTAATTAGGTCTCTCTGTTTTTGGGGTTTTTTGTCATCCCATCGAGTCGATATTCACAGAAATAAGACTTCATACATTCAATTACATATTAAAATACAACATAACACTTATTTGGAGTCGCTGGAGGCGTGGTTACAAGACAGTGTTAGAAAAGCAACACTTTTGTACACACACACACACACACAAGTGTGACCATTTATTTTGGCCAATTATTTCCTTCGTAAATGGAACATTAATAGCAACCGTAGAGAGGTGATGAGCCTTTAAACACCTGTAAAACGTATTATAGTCACACAGAGGGACAATAAAGCGCAGCAGCACCTCAGGTGGAACTTTTGACATCAGAAGTAGTTGCGCCCGGTTTGGCTCAAGGGGGGGGACTTCCGCTATCTGGACGAGGGACTGAAAGCTACGCGTCTTCATTACTGCTGACTTCTAACTGGATTTTACAGGTCAGCATGTATTAATTGTACCACGTGGGAACAAAGTGTGAACTATTCGCTATGTTTGTAAAAGTTTACAATGGGATTTTTCTTTATTTTATTTTTTTTAACAACTGCCGCGTCCCGAGACGGCAGGGCGGCCACGGGTCAAACGTACTCGCGCGCCGTCTTGCAGGAACGCAGTCGTGTTTGTTTTGCTCATAAACCATGTTGGCTCCTATGCTCATTGTAAACCGTTACTGTTTAAGTTCATGAAGTGTGATACGATTTGAGGAGACGGAGTTGGCCCTTTAGTTGTTCTAACTTCTCTATCCTTCGCTGTGTTTCCATGTTGTGTGTTAAAAGTCCAGTCTAAATTCAGGCAGCTATGGGCTGTTTGCGTTGTGTACCGTTTTTTATAGCCGTAAACTGCACTTGAATAATTCAGTTGTTTTAATCTCATAAAATCAGGTGATTGTGTGTGTGTGTGCTTTCAGGTTTCTGCAATTTAATAGAATATAATAATAATAATAATAATAATAATAATAATAATAATAATAATAGAACGCAATGAGTACGGTGTGAATGTATTGGAACTGGCAGAGTTAAAAGTGCAGTGAAGGTTTGAAATGACTGGACTTTTTGTGCAGATGGCACACAGCAAGGACTGGCAGCTGTAACGACGCACACATTCGGGGGTGTATTTAGAATGTATTGTTTGGGTAAATAAATATATAACAATATAGCAATCTGGACAAATAACGGAATGTTCCATGTCTTCATTGCTGCTAACATCTATCCGCATTTGGCAGGAATCCGCTTTGTTATTACGACTCTCTGGACCCGTGACTACAGCCGTCCTTAAAAGTTATTGGGTGGGCATTTGACCTCGGCGGCTTTGACAGCTGCCAGTCAAATTATGGTAATGGTCGACGGGTTCACATCACCAGGACACATGGCTGAGATAAAAGAGCTTCAGCCTCCAGTCGTCCCGAGGACTGCCAATTAGTGGAGTTTTTTTCAGTCTAGAATGATGTTTTTCACACTACTGAAACACATACCTCCTGTAGACTGCACAACAGCCAATCATTGACATGAAATGTAAGTGTGCCTCTGTGCAGGTGTGTTGCGTGTTTGTGTGCATGTACTGATATGTTGCACGTGACAACTGCTTTGAATTGTAGATGAAGTAAAAAATACATAATCATTTACTTGAACTTTTTATTTTTATTTTTAGATATTTCTATAACTGCCACACACAATCAATCAAGACAGCAGAGGCCCGGCAGGTCGAGCAGACCTGAACACTGCAGTTTACACTGTTTGTGTGCAGAGGTTGGATTTGATGAGAAATCTGATGAATTACTCCACAGTCCATCTGGAAAAAAAAAAGAGGACCACTGTTCAGCTGAAGCAAACAGAGCTCGGGCCCCCCAATTCTTCTTGCAATAAGTACATAAAATGAGTCAGAAAACTGCGGAAAAACACAGCGAGTGTGTTTACCCACCTCTGTGTACTGTACGCTGAGGTGCACCCAGGAGGGGAAGCAGGACAAGGACTGTGCAAGGCCGACAGTAAAAAAAAAAAAAAAAAAAAAATTATGTTACACGAGGAGCGATTTTAATTCTCAGCAGCACTTATTTAAGTGGAAAACTGCGGAAAAACACAGCAAGTGTGTTTACCCACCTCTGTGTACTGTACGCTGAGGTGCACCCAGGAGGGGAAGCAGGACAAGGACTGTGCAAGGCCGACAGTAAAAAAAAAAAAAAAAAAAAAATTATGTTACACGAGGAGCGATTTTAATTCTCAGCAGCACTTATTTAAGTGGCAGGAGATATCGGGACCTTCATTTGTTTCATTTGTAATGTAAATAACCGTATACCCTATTTCCATTATACATTTTACAATATATTATGATTAAGATGTGTACTGTGCACTATACCTTTAAAAAAAATCCAAGCATATAATTTCTGACACCACTAACGGATTTTAACATTCCCTATAATTAAATGTAAGTGTCCACAATATTGAAACTTAAATCATATATTACACCAACCATCACAATGTCTTCATTTCTCTGAATGAACTGTAATCGTGGTTTTGGGTTGCGTTCGGAGATAGCATCATTTGAAATTGCAGGAGCGGATGGACATGCACCTGTGCAGGTGAGAGAGGAGCTCTTACCTGTACCACTCCAGTCCTCTGTCGTAGTTCCTGTCGAAGAAGTGCGTCTCTGTGCCGGCGGCTCTCACGTCGGGATGGATCCTGATGAACTCCAGCACCGCCCGGGTCCCTCCCTTTTTCACGCCGACTATGATGGCGTTTGGCAACTTTTTATTCCCAAACTTCAGTCCGCCCACGGGAGGACTGGGGGTGTCGTTCCTGGCGGTGTGGAGAGTCGCCGAGGGGGGTCGGTGGTCGCTCCTCGGCCGCGGCGGCGGCGGCGGCGGCGGCGGCTCACCGCTGCTGGGTCTCGCGTCCAGCGCCAGGACGCACGAGATGAATTTCCGTGTGCGCATCTTGGCTCCATCGGCCGGGACGCGTCGGCAGCTCGGCGTCGGATCACCTGACTTTTGCATGATGGTGTCGACCGGGAAGAGCGCGCAGTAGCACAGATAGGAGAGGAGCAGAGACAGCAAGCAGATGGACGTTCTCGTGAGCCTGTGCGAGAAGGGCAGGAGTCGGGTGAAGAGGAGCACGCATGCCATCTCTCCATGGATATGCACAGCGCATGGTTTTCCCAATTGATGTTGCGATACGTCCTCCCTGGTGCTTGCTGGGCGCCGAAGTGGCCGAGGTGCCCACAGACTCCAAATCGGATTGCGATCTGCAAACTTGGGTCAGATGGAAATCACCGCTGGATCATATCAACACAACGTCACCGTCCGTGTGCCACATTTTGAGTTCGTCCATCGCAAAGGCATCCCTCGTTGCGCGCTGAGTTTGGCCACGGCGTCCTCCCGGGACAATCCCGGACGCCTCCATGCTCATTACGCGCGGCTGAGGAGGCGGAGGAAGCGCACTCTCTGCCAACTTGAGCCGACTGTCAGCTCCACACCAGCTGAGCGACAGGAGCGGTCTTCAGCACGCTGACGTCACAGCATCTTCTGCATCTGGAAGAGAGAGGGAGGAAAAAACAAAAGTATCCAGCCCTCGCAATCTCACTCATTTTTACCCATTAACGTTCCATTAACCATGGGAGGGACATTTTTAAATGAGATAGATTCGGATTTTGTTCACACGGAGCTGCAGGGGTCTAATTAAATCAGAGAGAGATAGCAGTGGCATGTTTATCAAAAGATTGTTTCAGACATATTTATTTAAAGAGCATACAAGGCTTGAAGGAAGGGAACACATCTATAAACATACATGATTTATTATAAGGATTAATTGATGTTATTTATCTAACTTTAATTATTGAATAATCAATGCAATTCATGGTCGTTGCATGTTCGACTATATGAATGAAAAACAATCATTATCATACAATAATGATGAATTATTTAAGAAACCGTCAAAATCAATCCCCATTATTAACATATACTTATTTGTATCATCTTTTTGTCATGGTGTGAATTGTTGCGTGTCTATATAACTCTTCACTGCATTAAAACATTAATGTGTAGCTTATATGTACTTTTACTGTACTACAGTAGTTTTACGACTAACTACTACTCCCATCACCTGTAAGTTAAATAAGGAACTGCGTCTGATCCTCAAACACAACCAGATTAACTGGTGACAACAACCAACAAAGAATAGTGTGCCCACATGCATTCATGTCAGTGACCCGCACACGGCAGTGTAGCACATCTATCCTGTATTGTAGTGAGAGTTTGAGTGTGGAGATAATAACAACAATAGAGTTATCAGTCATTCTCTTTATTAGTGATATCCCATGTTGGAAACACACAGCATGACCAGAGTACACACTTTAAACTTAGAGAGGAGCTTGGAGCTCTGGGGCGCCGTTGCCCACTTTGCTCAGTTGGTAATCCTGACAGGGTGAATGCTGTCGCAGCCTCAAAGCAGTAATCCTGTCCCTGCGATCACTCTCCTTTTAGCAGAGGAAGTGTTTGGGTGTTGTTGGTGTCAGCAGAGTGTGCCGGGTGGGTCATCCCTCTTAGTTTCCCGTTGACTGATACAGATGCAGACAAGCCTGAGGTGCCAACAGAAGAGGAGGATAAAAACTCCCAGGACCTCAGATACACACAGGGAGGAGTGGAGGTGTCACAGTGCTGCTCCCGCGGGTGTCTGCGCCCAATCTCAGAGGCCCCTGATTAAAGAATGATTTATAGGGGCCGGTCGGAGAGGCCCGCTCAGCAATTCGTCTAGTGAATGAGATTTTTCCTCAGGAAGAGGGCGGGTAAATCAAACCTTGGGGCGAGAAGTCGGCAAAGCTCGGCGATAGGGCTCAGTGATTAAATGTTATAATCGCCTCTGCCGAGTGTGTGGCTTGTTTTTTTTGCGGGGCCACTTTCAAGGATACTGATGGCTAAAATTGGTTTAGCCGTGTTTCATTTCGAGAACATACGTCTTGGTTTTGTTTATTACAAAGGTAATAGAGGTTACCTTTTTAGGCTGACATCAATTATGACAGAAGTGCAATGTGGAATTTAATTCCATGCCATTTGTGTTACGCTTTGGCGTTTTATATCAGAAAAAGATTATGTCAGAGGATGTCCTTGGAGAAAATGTAGAAGTAGGCAATAGATACAAGAACACATGTTTCTTGTAGTGTGATTTAACTTGTAGGGGAACCAAACGGAACAACATTAGTATGGTGTCTGGCAACATACCAACATACATAGCATTTATATATATATATATATATATATATATATTTTTTTTTTAATGTCTTTTGGAGATTACTGGACAAAAGCTGCTGACCACTCCATCAGCAGCGATGCTCATTTGTCAGAGGTTTAAGTGAAAGACGAAGCGGGAATGTCAGGCTGCCTACACTCTGATTCAGCAGTGGGCGCGGATACAGATGATCCACACAACTTTACCTTACAGATGGATGAAGAATCACCAGCACAGATTCACTCCACACCCATACGTTAACACACACACACACCGATTATTCCAACTGGTCACAAACATGCATTAAACGGCTGTCTCAGTCAGTGTGTCTATTTGAGACTGTAAATGTCTAGACACAAATACTTTAGACAGACATGGTTATGCAGAAAAACAGTGGACCTGTTTAGGAAGCATCTCTTGGACTCACTGTGAACATAAGACTGACTTGATCCTGGAAAAAAAAAAAAACTCAACGTTAAAGAGCTGCTGTAGGTTGCGTGTGGTTGTGATTATTTTGTTGATTCCACAAAGTCAAACCTGTAGTTTAACCCTGCAGATCACACCTTATCCACTGTGGATTTGTACACGCAGTTTATAACTCCAGGTGTTCTCCTGCTATTTTGCGTAACCAACCCAAAGGAAACAATGGTGTGGAAACATCAGATTCTTTGTGAGATTGTTAAAAGTAAAATGTTAATCTCCCTCAGTGTTATTTTTCATCTGCGAAATGCAGGGTATCTGTGGCCTGCCAAAGATCACGAAGACCTATGGGTGTTCAATAATGTCACAATGCTGCCCTCTGCTGGACAGATTATTACAATGCGTCATTCAGAAAGTGAAAGTGAAAATGAACGCTTTCAAGGCGTTGCATTGCTGGGAAACATTTCTGAGGCTGGTGACCGGTGGAGAAAGACGAAAGCAGTAAGTAGTCTCTAAATATTTCTCTTGTTCAATATCGCAACATATGCTGTATGTAGTGAAGCCGAGAAATGCACATTACAATTCTTGCATCGTAAATTGTATTCAGTGTGCTCAGGTAAAACTAGTACCCATGGAAGGAGAGTGGGCCATTTTAGGATGTGGGTGCCTTTGGAAAACGTTAGTGTTTAAAGCTGTTCAAATAATGTTGAATACATATGTTTAGTTGTAAAAGAGGACTTGGGGTATATACTGTAGGTATACACGAGTAATTGAGATTTTTTTTTTCAGGAAAAATGCCCGCAATTTACCTCTATGTTGCTGGAAAAACTTTGGGGACTCATGAACTGTTCATTAAAAAACTCGGTAAACGTTTTGAGTGGGTGGAATCACCACAGGAGAGTACCGGGACTATTGTCTTCTGTCCCATCGTCAGTCGATTTGAGTCTGATGTCAAGTCAGCGTTAAACGGAGTGTTTTCCGAAATACCAGGTAAGCGAAACAGAAACCCAAGTAACAGTGTCAATGTTGTGCTATGTTTTTGTTTTCTTCCTGTAGCTGCAAACAATGTCTTCTCTGTCTGTACTCAATGCAGAAAGACAGAATGTCATTCTGGTGGCCATGCATCCAACGCTTAACCCCGGCTACACGACCCCAGACTTCCAATGGCCGGACCGTGTCTCCCTTTTAGTGCATTGTTTGTTTAATGACAGAAGTGGACTTTTGGATTGCCAGAATAACACACGTGCATACAAGAAAGTCCGCGAAGAGGTAATCGCACAATTTACACATTGTCTTTAAATGGTGTAGTATGTTGTTATTATCATAATAGGTTAGAGGCCTAACATCCCCTGACCCCATATTTGCGCATACATAGCCTTTTATCCTATTATACGAGACTGACACTTTTTCTTTTTCTGCAGCTCGGCCTCGATGAATCGTCTCGTTGTTGTTGTTAATATTAATCGTCATGATTAGTTGGATATGGCTGTGCATATGTAAATGCAGTGTATTCTTATTTAAAATGAATGTGTACTGCATATATAGACAACATTATATTTTGTTGTTTCCCACTGCACTAAAACCTGAATAACGTTATCAGCAAGACTAATTTTGGTCTCGTTTAGTTTTGTACAATGGCCCGGAGGAAACCGACTGAACAGTTGTGGAGCGCCACAGTCAAAGTCCCTGTTTTTGCATTGATCTCCTTCTCGCTCCTCTTGACTCTACCTCGTCACATGCAAGGAACTATCTCCAATCGAGTAATGAGGAAGAGTGGTGTAGTGCTTTGAAGAGAAAAGCTTCCGAAAGATAGGAGTTGGCAACTCGGTGAGGTTAGACTCGCGCGCAATAGTGCTTAATGCAAACATTTAGATTTCCAAAAATCCATATCATTAAGCCCTGAACAAAGTACACCAGAGACACCAGAGGTGAGTATCCTTTTATGCCAGGTAATTTGATATGGTACCGGAAAAATACATCAAAATTCTAACTCAACACTACGAATATAAAGTAAAAACTAAATATTCTGAGGGAAGCATGAATGTTTGTTTTATTTGTTGCCAAGTTCCATGCCAATTGAGCAACCGAGGATGCCACATTGCTAGCACGAGGAAATGTTCTTATTTACTCGCACAATATATGATTGTTTATCCAAAAAAATGTCCCGAGCAATAAATGGAGACGATGCACAATGTCATCTTGTCTATGTCCCGAATGTATTGTATAGATTCTATATGCCAGCCCGGGATGGCAGTGACAGGTTATGCATGCTGGAGATATACTGTACATGCCCTTGGTTTTTGCAGCAGTGACCTTGCCGTTGTAACTTTACCTCAGCTCTTTACTATCCTACCCTTCATACTCCCCTCTATTACGATCCCCTTTATTGACGGAGCTGTATGCTCCTGTAAGTATGACTTGGCTCAATTGTGCAATGTTGTGTGATTCCCTTGTGAGCTTATGCAAATCATCGAGTTGTGTGATGTTCTGATTGTTTGAGTTTGGAAAGGTAGAAACTCTGCTCTCTCATGTACTGACCCATATTTTTTTACCGAGGTCTATACAGCATATGAAACGCTTGGCCGTTTTATCCCGTGTTGTTTTCCAATGTATAGCTTCTTACAATCGTGATACATCGTCGGGCTTCCCTGATTGTATGCGAGCCTGAGTAGATGAAAGGTGCAGGTAGTATAATTACGCTTGTCCTTCCATCATATTTGAAATCAATAACTGCTTAATTTGTCTGAAACACTTTTTAAAGAGTGAGTTTGGTAACTTTGATGAAGTAGGCGCTTTCCTTAGTTTGTGGAGAAGGATTTTAAAATATGATATTTTCAAGCAAAATTTGGGCTTTCATTTAAAAAGAACAGCTACTCAAATGATGGGGTTAATTTCGGGCTGCACTTCACTTTTTTGCCCACAAGGTGGCAGTTGTGGATGCAATTTTTCCTTGTATGATGACACAGAGCAGCTGGGAGGCATACATCAACAGAATGCTCACTAGATACTGACTGGAAGTAGATGGCGTAGACAGAGTCTTGGCTTATTGAGTACAAATGGATGCAAAATAAAATCGTACAAATGATTGAAATGCAGCATGTAAAGAAATTGCTTTTAAATTGTTGAGGGAACAAGACCTATGGAGCTGGGTTTGGTCTTTATGTTTCAAGTTTCATTTAAAACCGCTTTTTCAAAAGAAGCTTATGGTTTTTTGAAATATTTCTGTTGACTTCAAATTGCCTGATACTCTCAAACACAACCTGACAGGAAACAATAGGCTACATCCCATCTGCATCAGTGCACTATGTGCGGGCCCACATCTGCATACGAACATGGACACACGCCAAAACACAAACAAACAGACACATGCATGCATTCCCTCGCACTTGTACACACACACACACACACACACAAACACACTGTGTACAAACCAAAAGTGAGTTCTCACAGACAGGAAATGATGTCAGTTCTTGTCTCCAAGGAGATGGAGGCAGTTGCTAAGATACTGTGACACTAAGATTTTTCTCTCCATTTTCCCTCCCTCTCTCTAACATACACACACACACACACCTACACACACACACACACACACCCACACACACACACACCCAGGGATGTCACCATGAATAACTCGAAACGCTCCCTTGCATCTCTCTTATTTTCGTGCACAGATGGCAATGAGCGGCAGTCCAACTTTTTACAGTTTCATTCCTAAAAATAACCGCCAAAAATATCACTTTGTTCACACTCCCAAGTGGACACTCTGGGCCATTGAACACATCGCCACTGCTCCTCGCCCAAATCTGACATCAACGCAAACTGCTACACAAATTATTCACATTCTTAATCACGGCTGTGAACTGTGTGAAAAAGTGCCCCCTTCCACAGTGGAAAGGTCTGTAGCTACACCACAGAAGTGATGGATATGTATTAGCACCCCTCCAAAGCTTCTTCTGAGTGAGAGCTGCACCTCTCCACTCCTATCAGCATGCCACATATGTCTTGGCACTGGCATGTAACTGCCAAATCCTCATCGCCTAGCCTTTCTCCTCCCCTGTGGCTCCTAACACAGCATTAAGAGTTTAAGGAGGTTTGGGTTGTATTGGAAATGCCATGCGCTCGTCCTCTGCATAGTTGGATCAGCACTCACTGCTGTATTTCTACTCCAAGAGCCTTCCCGTACTGATGACACAAGCAATACAGCTATGAGTGTTTGTTCATTTACTGTGCACAAATGCATGTCCCTCTCCCTCCACTCCATCGCTCCCACACATACATGCCCAAGGGTACACACGCACACACACGCACACACGCACACAGACACACACACACACACACAAACACTAGCATACTATACACGCTCAAGGGGAATATCAGATTCAGATTGCAATGACACAGTGAGGACATAGAGTGGAGCGGGGGGGTGGGGGGGGGGGGGGGGTGAAGACGCGCAGAGGCGCAGGGTGGGTTTGGCATGGTTGGCGTGGAATCATTTGAAATGGCGCGGGGGTTGGAAAGCCGAAAGATGCACAGAGAGGGTAAGGAGACGAGAGTGGCAGGAAAGCACTGACAGGCAGCCCGGGTGGAGAGAGAGACTGGATGTGGGCTAAGATTTCAGCGTGAGTGAGAGGGAATCGGGGAAGTGGGAGAAGGAGGGAAAGGAGGAATATCCTCTGCACCACTGTGTGACTGGAAATTTAATAGCGGGGGAGAGATAGGGAGAGAGAGGGAAGGAGAGAGAGAGAGAGGTGGATGGGTGGGCTGTCTCGGGGGGGGGGGGGGGGGGGGGGGGGGGGGGGGGGGGGGGGGGGGGAGAGGAAGAGAGAGGCAAAAGGCACAGAGACCTCATTGCTGTGCGGCTTTCAGCAAAAGCTAGTGGTCGTGAACAATGCTCACTACGGCATTCACAGCGAGGGAGGGGAGGGTGGAGGAAGGCGGGAGATGGGGGGGAGGGGGAGGGAGAGTACATATCTCGGGGGTCTTTCTGAAGCATAACTGGCCTTCTGCGTCCTTTGACCTTTAGTGTGAGCTGAGACAGAGCAAAGATGGACTGAGATTTATTTTTACCCACCAACTGCTGGTGGAAACAAAGCCACGAGGGCCGATTGTCCTCTTCCACACAAACCCTACATGGAAAGGGATGATGATGACACGTGGACAAACACATGACGAGGATCAATATGCACAGGCGATGCGGATAGAAAGCATGGCATCGCTTTCCTGACTCAAGCTGTCTTTGTTGGCCTTAAGCTGATGTATTTCACATCGACATTTGGGCAGTTCACAAATATGCCAAAGTTATGGGACGTATGATTTGTGAGCCTCACAGGGTGTTTGTTGTCTGGATGCTGACAGTAAAGTTGCAGTGGCGGGTTTCCCTATGTACCACTTTAATTTCACTAGCGAGAACCACTTTTGGAAGAAGGAAAAAAAAAAAAGCCTTTTCAAAAGTCTGCAGAAAACAGACCTCGTTAGTTGTTGCTGTATTTCATCTTAACCGGGGCTATCGCCGAAATGCATGTGCTTGCACTGAGCATTCATTACCGGTGTGGACATTTGTAGGCCTACGATACACATTAAGGCTCAATGGACCATAAATGTTGCGAGGAGCAGATGTTTGATGACTTGTCGTTTAAACGTGGTGATAAACACGATGACACTGACCACAATCCTTGAAAAAAAAAAACACACACATTTCAGTAGGAGTAACATATTGACTCACTTTATTGTGCTGCTGAGTCATATTAATAAATGGGACGGCATACTCCTTAATAAACGTCTGGAGGTGTCGCACAGATTATAGATGTGGGGAAGTAGACAAATAAAAGCACCCCACTTCTGATTAAATACATCTCCTGCGCCGCGGACAGCTTAGGTCCTGCGTGGATGTGGAGTTCAATCCACGCAAGCGCCTAAGTCACGCAGGTGCATCCAGGAGTCCTTGGTCCTTCATCCGTAGCTGTGATGCTGCCTTAGTGGGATTCAGACAGCGACATACGGAAAGTGCGTAAAGAGTCGCTGTGCCGGACGCACAGAGCTCTGCCCAGCGGGCGCCGTCGCGTTTCCTCCCCGATGCTGATAAGGCGCATGGATGCACTCGTCCTCCTTCCCCGACCGCGATCATACTAACGTCCTTTCGTTTTTCTCCAGACTCTAAATCTGCTCCAGTGTTTTTTTTTTTGTTTTGTTCCCCTTCTTTTTATTCCCTCCCCCGCGCGCGCTTGTGTGTGTGTGTGTGTGTGTGCGCGCGCGCGTCTGTCTCTGTGTGCGAGTGTGTGTGTGTGTGTCTGTTCATCTTTAACCTGCCATCACTGTAGCCCCCCGCGTTGCGTTGGCGCTGCGGATCTAGAGCCTGGAAGAACAAGAGGCGGCTCACAGCCGCGGAAACAAGCGGATCAATTTGGGGGAAGAGAAGGATAGAGAGGTTTGGAAGACTGACTGGTCGGGTGAAGAGAGAAAAACATCGACCTCCAGCCGCCGGAACATTAAGGTACGTGTTTATGGGATGTACAGGTAGAAGGGAATGAAATGGCCGGCGTAATTGTCGTATGTGCCTCATCACATTGCATGGATGCCGAAATCAGTAACGAGGTGATGAATTGTGCACATGTATGTATGCACGGATGCGTATGCATTCTAAGCAAATAAACAATATCAGCAGAGGACGCGAGTGGATTTGCCGGTGGAATAAATCTGTGGTTCTCACTGATCGCAAATGTATTCAAATATCCACGGTTCTTTATGTAAGCCCGTGTTTTGCCCCCCCCCCTCAAATGAAATATTGGGGCTCTGGATTATTTGTGGGTGCAGTCGTGTTGTCATTGCCCTGTAGAGAGAATGGATGCAAGCCATTTTGTAATGCAGCATGTGCAGAATTAGGCCTATTCAGAATTTCAATTGCGTTCCCGAGAAGGTGCGCCGTAGTGAGCGCAGCTGCATAGATGAATAAGGCCATTCTGTTGAATTGTAGGAGATATTATGCCAGAGGCTATATGATGAGGACAGATTACAGATTAGAAGGTGGCGACTGCGGGAGAAAATATGGAGATTGTGTCCTTTTCCTGGTCTTTTGTTTTCGTTGAAATCTCGAAATCCCGAGAAAGCAGAACACGCTTGTCAGCAGCGGAACGGAAAGAAAACATTTGACACTAAGCTGCACATTTGATTCTTTCTGTGTATGTTTTCCCCAAAGCAACTGTTGTTACTGGTGAAATGCGTCCCCTGATTCCCACGTCCTGAATCAATCTGGTGTTGTCATAGTTACAGTAGATGATGTTGGCCCTGCTGCACCTGTGTCGCTTTGTGTTCATCCAGAACCATCTGTAAACACACGAGGTCTAATTGGGACGTGTGTGGGCATATACAGGAGACGTGGCCCGGCCTCGGTGCTTAATGAAAACAACCAGAGACGTTTTGCCTCTTCATAAAGCTTAATGATTGTGTCGTGGAGAGCGAGGCATTGATACAATCAGGCGCTTGCGACGATGTGATTGGTTTGTAGCAATTGGTCAGCAGCTTGCAGCTAATTTGTCTTTTCACGACTGAGCGCTCTCTCGGGCCTGATCGAGTAATCGATATCTACATGGTTGCAATCCGCTTTTGACATGGAAAAAAGGGCTCAGATCATGAGAGGAGAAATACCTCTGAGTGCAATTGATCAAGATTAAAAGAAAACGGGGAAGCAATCATCAGCCATGAGCCACAGAAAAAAATACATTTTGCACGAGGCCTCCGGAGACCGAATTGGCCCTCAGATGAGTCAAGGTGTGATATGTGGAGAGAAAAAAAAAGAAACAAAAGGCCGCCGTGGATGTGTATGCTGTTGATCGGGTGCTACCATGAGGTGGAGAACTTGAGGATGGCAGGTCAAGGCAACAGGCATCCTAGTGCTGCAGATTCAAGGTCTCTCTCGCCCCTTAATACAGTTTTGCCGTGTGTGTGGTAGTTTACATTGATTGTCTCCTCCCAGTGACTTTTGTTTATCAAGAGAAATGCTATTTTCCTGCAATTTTAAGAAAAGCAGCTTAATACACAATGAAATATTGTGCAATTTTTCTTGACTGCTACATTCATAATTATGCAACGCAACCATCAACATTACATTAGTACTTTTGCAAAATTGAAACATGGTGGCAGTGGCTCTGTCAATCACATTGGACTGCTATTTTTTTTCTCGCGAAAATTACACAAGTAAAAAGCCCCAAGTATATGACATTGGATCAAAGATGAATTCCCTTCATGGAACCAGTATGATCAATCATCATTACATACAGCTCATCATTCACTGTATGTAATGTGTGTGTGTGTATAGACAGTATATATATATGTGTGTGTTTCGTGTATATGTGTGTGTGTATGTCTCCCTCAAATACAGTTCTGTTGTCTGGGTAGTCAGAAAATCTTTTTTTCCACTTAAACGATGGAAATGCATAATTACCTGCTGTATGGGGATAAGAAAGAGACTCTTCTCTTACACATCCGTGTGAAGAACACCATAATGAGCAGTACGGCAAGGGGGCTGCAGACCGTCACGTGTACATTTACATTTATTTTCTAAGCGGCGCTTGTTAATGTGATTTAATTTGTCTGTGGCACTTTTCTGTGTGTTTTTGGGTGCGTGTGTTTGTCAAAGAAAGAGAGAGAGAGAGAGAGAGAGAGAGAGAGAGAGAGACCATGGCATGTGCAGGGCATTTGAAAAAGTCTATTTTTAGCATCCACTCCCTTATGACCTTTCTTAATAGCGGCTTTAAGAGTTCTGAGAGCTATGTTTTTAAGAAAGACTTATGTTGACCTGATCCTCAGACCTTGTAGATATTAAGATTCATGGCAGATTTGTTACCTCAGTTGTGACGTTGAAGGCCAATGTTCAGCTCTGTTGCTTTGTCAGGTTCCTCTGCACTTATACAAACATATCTTTTGATGTACAAAGCCAGATTGCCCCCACTCAGTTTTTGTTCCTCTTGGTCGAATTCTCGACTGCGCCGGAAACCGTTTGGTGGGGGATCTTTCGTGGAGGGAATGCGCTTTAAACATGAATCATGAAATACACGTTGATTTAAACCAAACAGTGTTTTATGGATCATTTTTGAGCGGCAAGTGTTCATCAAGCTCAGCTAAGCACAGTAATGTGGAATAGGGCACTGGACAGTAAAAACACAAGATGGTGAGTGAGCAGGTTGCCACAGCAACAGTGTTTCTGGGTGGAGATGCTAGGGACTGCCATGGAAACGTTTTGAAAAATAACCTGTTTATTAGCGAGTAAAACAAAGTCTATCCTGTAGTTATTTTACATAAAATATCAATTATGGTAACACAGTGTCGGGTCACATAGTATTACAGGTAACACATATCCTTCTGTTTGTTTTCCACACAATGCATCATTGTGACTGCCCGGGTCTTAGTGCAGAGCCGGAGAAAAAGAACAAATACAATCTCGCTTTGGTCTAATCATTAAAAGGGTACAAGCCCCAGCATTTTCTAAATTTAGTGAGTCTGCTGATGCTCGCAGCCATTTCTGTTTAACAAAGTGTGTGACACTCTCGACCCACGGCACACACAATACACACGTATGCATCACAGAGGCAAAAAAAAAAAAAAAAAGTCTTTCGCGAAACCTCCTTCCCCCGTGTTCACAATCTGGTCGTCATTTTGCCTTTTTGCTCGTCAGCTCCAGTGTTCTGGGATCTCGTTTGGTTTGCGTGCCACTTATTGTACACAGCATGTGCATTGCAGTAGAATTTTAGGAATCAATAATCATTCCCTCATATCTTCATCGCTAAATTACTCCACGCTGGCATCATTTGTTATCTCATTTGTAATGCTGTGCTGCGGCCTCATGATGGATTGCATGCATCTCTGCATTAACCTTAGGTCTGGATGAGTCCCACTGGGGGCCGTAATTGCGTTCAACAACTTTGAATTTTCTTTTCAATGTAAAAGTCTACTTCTGTCAATATGCATCCGGCTAGAGTAATACCAGTATCACAAAGTGGATGAGGAGAATCGGTATACTGCAGGATTTGTGACCCAGCTTGGGATTTTAGAATTTTGGGGCCATTTCAGACACACCATGACCCAGATGTAAAGTTCAACCTATGAAGAAAATGGCAGCTGACTCGCCCCTTAGACCAAAGGTCACAATTTGAGAGCTGACTCTCGGGGAGAGCAAAACAGATCCGTGTTTGTCGTGTTCTCTGGTGACAGGAAACTGTAATATTTTGTGGTATAAAACCAACCCTGGGAATACTTGAATGTATGTGTTGGATAATGTCCCGAAGCCACGACACAGTGCACTTTCTTGACCTGCTTCCTATCTCTGCTTTTCTCTCTCCCTCTACAGGGAGAAGCACTATCCTCTACAGAGACATCACTTTCAAGAGCAGCGCCCTCCCCCCTCCCTTCCCACGCACGCACGCACGCACAAATTGGATTTATACACTAATGATTGACATGGAAATAAAAAAACTTCAGGCTTCCCTGAAATGACATTTTGAAATGCACGAGCTGTTTGACAACATTTAAACAAAGAAGCATGAGCAAAGTAAAATAAGAATCTATTAATTATAAATAGAATCTTTGGTATCACATTACACTTTTTTTTTCTGTGACAGTTTGAAGGAGAACACCTCAAATATGTACATCAAGATAAGCACCTAGATTTCCTCACTTGGAGGTGACTGATTAACATTATAGCAATAGGGGTGGGTCATGACTCAGTTGCCATGCGTGTTGTCATGGTGACCAGCCCCTGTAACCCTTCCCCCCTCCTCTGGTTGGTCCAGCTTTTGTTGTGGTTTCACAACCATGGACCTCAGCTCACGGAGGCAGCACCCCCCTGCCCCACGCCCTGTACCTGCTCCAATCAGGCGAGCCGTGTCATCTGTACAAGGAAGACTTTAGACCAAGTCCCAGAGAGTATTTCAGAGAACACACGATACCTCAACCTACAAGAGAACTCAATTCAGGTAAATATGACTTCATCTACAAGCCGAACGTATATTCATGTTGAATAAATAAAAGTTGACAGCAGTAATTCAGACCTTGTTACAACTTGCCATCATGTTTCTGTTTCCGCACTAGGTGATCAAATCTGACACATTTAAGCACCTGCGGCATTTGGAAATCCTCCAGCTCTCCAAGAACCACATCCGACAGATCGAGGTGGGCGCATTCAATGGCCTCCCCAACCTCAACACGCTGGAGCTTTTCGACAACCGTCTCACAGTGGTACCCTCACAAGCCTTTGAGTACCTCAGCAAGCTAAGGGAACTATGGCTACGAAACAACCCCATCGAGACGCTGGGCGCATTTGCCTTTCACCGCGTTCCCTCTTTACGCCGCCTCGATCTAGGGGAACTCAGGAAGCTGGATTTCATCTCAGAGGCTGCCTTTGAAGGTCTGGTCAATTTGCGCTTCTTGAATCTTGGTATGTGCGGATTGAAGGACATCCCTAATCTCACCCCATTAGTTCGACTAGAAGAATTGGAGCTGTCAGGGAACCAACTGGGGATAGTTCGGCCTGGATCCTTCCAGGGCCTTGTGTCACTTCGCAAGCTGTGGCTAATGCACTCCCGAGTGTCAGTCATTGAACGCAACGCTTTTGATGACCTCAAAAATCTGGAGGAGCTCAACCTCTCCCACAATTCCCTGCATTCTCTGCCCCATGACCTCTTTACCCCCTTGCACCAGCTGGAGAGGGTGCACCTCAACCACAACCCTTGGGTGTGCAATTGTGATGTTCTGTGGCTCAGTTGGTGGCTGAAAGAAACAGTTCCCAGCAACACCACGTGTTGTGCTCGCTGCCATGCGCCTCCCGGCCTAAAGGGCAAGTACATTGGGGAACTAGACCAGAGTCACTTTACCTGCTATGCCCCAGTAATTGTTGAGCCACCCACTGACCTCAACGTCACCGAGGGCATGGCCGCTGAGCTGAAATGTCGCACTGGAACATCAATGACCTCTGTGAATTGGTTCACTCCAAATGGCACCCTGATGACCCACGGATCGTACAGAGTCAGGATCTCAGTGCTTCACGACGGAACACTGAACTTCACAAATGTGACCGTGCAAGACACCGGGCAGTACACTTGCATGGTAACCAACTCCGCTGGAAACACCACCGCAACCGCCGTGCTCAATGTGTCTGCATCGGATCCCAGCAGCGGCTACAGTTATTTCACCACTGTCACTGTGGAAACTGTAGATACAGTAAGAGGAGATAACAAAGAGTCGGCAAGACAGTTTGTTAATGAGACCCGCATAGATTTTCCCGATTCTACTGTTCAAAGAGGGGTGCTGGAGGGAAGACTTGGTATCACTATATCTCCTCTTTCCTCTCTTTCCCCACTGTCCCCACGAGCCAACAGAGTTAATGAAAACACAGTGACTGTGTCCATAATTGATGTAACGAACATTCCGGGCCTGGATGATGTCATGAAAACAACCAAGATCATCATTGGTTGCTTTGTTGCCATTACTTTTATGGCGGCTGTAATGTTAGTGGTCTTCTATAAACTCCGGAAGCAGCACCAGCTACATAAGCACCACGGCCCAGCCAGAGCCATTGAAATTGTCAATGTGGAAGACGAGATCGGAGCCGGGGCTGGAAGTGGCATCTCGGGTGGATCAACTATTAATTCTGGCCCAGGTGGAGAAGGAACCCTCAGAATACATCGTCCAGAAATAGTCAACCTTCCCAACATTGGTCGCACAGATACTCTCAACCATTACTACAAGACCCATCATTTCAACAACAACGTGATGGGTCTTAGTATTGGCTCTGACGGGATGGGACCAGGAGGCATCCTGAGTAACAAGAGCCAGCAAGGCCATGATATCCCCATCTCTTGTACCTCAGTCCCAATCTCTACATCAAATTTGCTTTCCTCATCAGGCAATGGCACCAATCCCAACTCTATGTCCCCGCCGATGCCCATGTCACTCCCCATGCCTACTATGGGCTTACATGGATCAATCAAGGGTTTTATGGGCCAAAACCAGAACCCCCAAATGGAGCCTCTGCTCTTCAAGGGCAACTCAAAGGAAAACGTTCAAGAGACTCAGATCTAAAAACAAAAGTGAGAGTATAGAGAGAGAGAGAAAAAAGTGATAGAGAGAAAGAGAGAGAGAGAGAGAGAGAGAGAGGGGGGGGGGAGAGAGAGCAAGAGTCAGACAGAGAGGGGATTGATGTTGGGTTTATGCACGGAATGATTAGACACTAGAGTGCATTGACATTAAACCAGGAGACAGGATAGACTGACACGGCAATACACAAACACATAGACTTACGTGACAGTGTACTGAGCCAATGACTACCACAATGGGCCACTTGTGTTTGCAGTCACGACCATGGCCATGGAGATAAAGGAATGGACATTGCAACAATGTAAATCTGTGCCAAAGCAAATGATTTTTTGCAGTTTCTACAAGCTGTGTTCTCATAGGGAAAAACGAGCCTTTCTGAGGAATCAGTTCTCAAACCGTTGTTGGCCAGCAATGGTGAAAGACACGCACGGCACTTACCAACACAGAAGACCGGAGGTATTACGGGAAAAAAAACAAAAAACTCCAAGAGACATTTTTCTTCCTCACAAAACGCAAGCCACACTCTCTCTCAAGTGACTCAGTAGACTCCGTCAAGGTGAAAATTATGTAGGCATAAATAGATGGACAAAAAGGTACAGTACAGTACAAACTACTGTGAAAAATCCACAAATTATATAAATATATTTTCATTTAAATATGTATCATTGCAGACTCCGATGCAGAGATATTTTGGGGTGGATGTATAAGCTGGTATCGTTTGTTTCTTTGTGAATAATCAGGGGTGGCGATATTAATGGTTGGTTATGATACATGTTTTAAGTTTGGCTACTTCTCAGAAACATAAGGGCTCAATTGCAACACTCATTGTGAATCTTTGAATTGGCTTCGTGACATAAAGTCCATTTAGGTTGTAGAACAGTAAATGCGGATCTCTGTTTGACAAACTTTTGTCTGTTGCTTCAGTAATAATCATTACAAAACTTTTGTGTTCGAAGAGTGTATTATGTCTTTTTTAAAAGCCAGCGACTTGGTATTTGAATCGACAATTCTGATACTTAAATGCCAGCATAAAATAATGGTAAAATTATGTTCCATATACATGGAAAGGTAATTCAATGCAAAGTTCTGTATGGTTAAAATAAAGTGTTGACAATGTGTTATTTAAATCAGATCAGTAGCCAGATATTTGCTTTTAGACAGGAATTTGATATGACCTCCGTGCTCATGGTTACCATAATCATGCCATAAAATGCTGCCATAAGGATAATTAGACATCTATCTATGGCAGCATTGAAGAAGGGATTAGACATCCATCTTTGGATGATGGGAATGAATGGAAATGTACAGTATATTAATAATAATAATAATAATAATAATGTCTGGTTGTATGACAATTGTAAGATCAACATTTTTACAGTGTAACTTTCATATGTTAAATGCCATTTGCGCTTCTTGCGTTTCAACTATGTATTCCTTTATTTTTGTTAGTTTGATATAATGTGTACAGTTGTCTAGCCATGTATCACTACGTGTGAAATAAATCGATCATATATTGTTTGGTGGCGGGTCAATGTGGCAACCACACCAAGTAGAGAGTGAGACATTATGCAGGCCTCCGCGCTAAACCTGAATTGAATGTATGGTCTGTGGTTTAACCATTAGTCATTCTGCCAATGATAGGTGCCATCTGCTCGATTAACGTGGTCAGGCAGAGTTTTAGTCATTCTCCTGTAAGTGTTCTGCAGACGCCGCTGGTTTTGCGAAATGACTGTTTTTGTCAGAACTTGATGATGGTTTCGCTCATGGAGGTGCTTTGGTCTGAAATTGGCACCCGGTGTGCTTCTCTCTTTCTTTCACGGTATTTTGGGAGGACGGTAAAGGTAAAAACATATCCCCAAGATTATTATTATTATTATTATTATTATTATTACTATTACTATTATAATTTGGGATAACAGACTGTATTTCAACTACGAAGCTAAAATGTTTGTTGCAATTGAGCACAAACTGGACATGCCGCCAGTTATTTTAGATAAATGTACCTGAGATAGTGTTATCAGCAAAATCATATCAACAATGTTTTTGACTGTAATGCAGCTCTATATGTGATTACGCTGTCTTTTGTTGTTTCTTTTCATTTAATCCCCCCCTTAGACCTACGATTGGTCTATATATATATATATATATATATATGAGCTGTTTCATGTGAGTAATGATGGTTTTGCTTATCAACAATGAGCCCACACACGTTTTGGAAGAAAGGAAACACCGCTGAAGAATAGTAATAATGATGATAATGTGGTGTGAGGGATGATGTCCGAGAAAACCCACCCAGATTGGGATGTCACGGAGGCTAATTCATGAAAGGAACATCTTTGGCACCGATGCACAATCGTCCATCCTGTTTAGCGATGAGCATCTGAGCCGTCTTTTGAAATATGTCCGTTCTTACCTACAACGCCACATAGGAATGTATTGATCAAATGACTCAGGTTGTCTCAGCCGCAGCCATGCGTTTTGTCAACGTGGTGCTTCGTGTTTTTGATTGTCCACCTCGTTCTGTGGTAAATGTCGCGGATCTGAAGGACAGGGTTCGACTGTAGCCCCATGCAGACACAGATAGAATATAAATGAAGGCTAAAGACACAACATATGGCCGCTCCCTTGATGTGCTACATTTGGTGGCTCTGTCGTCAGATTTCAAAGAGCATATTAGATACCTCCTTGTGTGCCGCGTGGGACGGATCCCTGGTCTATCTTCACTCTTTCACGCCACTGTTAAACGAAAAGCTTTCGTTATGACGGTGATTCACCGGCGTAGAAATGTTCCTTTCATAAATCTGGGCATCTGTAACAGGCGGCGTGCATATTTATCATCATCGTTATTATTAACATTTGGAGGGAAGGCAGAAGGGCTTGGTTGCATCCTCGTGTAGTGGCCGCCATTGGACATGTACTTGATGTGATTTCAATTGAGGCTGATTGATGTGACACTTTCCATTGAACCCCGCCAAGTCTGAGGCTGGGATCTGACCAGCAGAATCGGCAAATGTACCTCTTGCCCTGTATATTATGGTGGAATGAACCTAGCCTGGTCACAGATGGAGTACTGGCATATGCGTGTCCTCTTAACCAACGCTCGCTTACAATGGATGCCCCAGCCCAGATCCCATTTCTTGGTTTTTCAGAAGCGAAACTTCTTAATGAAATGGATTCAATTGCAAGACACAAAAATGGACTGACCTTTAGTTCCTTTAAAGGTAAGCCATTGAGTTTGATGAATAATATATATTAAAAAGGACAACCTGGATATGTTTTAGATTTTTTTTTTTTTTTTTTTTTTTTTTAGAAAGACGTGTGGAGCGCTAGAAAATAACGCAGATTTCTTTAATACAAAAAAGGGGAATTTTTGTGTTTTAAATTGTTTTCCTTATTTCTTTTACAGTTGTTGGTTGTTAGTTCCTTTAAAGGTAAGCCGTTGAGTTTGATGAATAATATATATTAAAAAGGACAACCTGGATATGTTTTAGATTTTTTTTTTTTTTTTTTTTTTTTTAGAAAGACGTGTGGAGCGCTAGAAAATAACGCAGATTTCTTTAATACAAAAAAGGGGAATTTTTGTGTTTTAAATTGTTTTCCTTATTTCTTTTACAGTTGTTGGTTGTATCTTAGTATGTGATAATATCAATTTTGGTCTTTATGTATCGTCATTAAATGTAATTTTCTTTTCCCACGTATCCATCCAGGAACAGTGTGGCAGGAAAGTGTATTTCTTCAAATTATAGAAAAATCTACATTATCCGCGCTGGCACTTCAATGACTGTCATACGATGACTGAGAGGTATTTTATTTTACCGTTTGCTACTTCTGTGATTACATTTTCCACCCGCTGTAAGGAGTTAATCTGCTATTAGAAACATATACCACTTTCATTCTTTGTTGTGATTTCATCCTGCAGAGCGCCGCAACTAACTAAATGAAAAGTGAGTTAACAATTTCCCAATGATGATGTTTCAAATAAGTTATTGCGTGAAATTTTATAAAACGAAATGAAAAAAAATGTGAACAATAATTGCGTTGACACTGTATTTTCTTCTCTCTCCTTCACACACCTTCATCAGGAAAAAGGGAAAAGAAATATTTAAATGAGCTTATGGATGGGCATCTTTGAACCCTGTGATCCTGCTGTGTGCAATGGTATATTGAAAGAGCTGGCAGCAAAAGTAGCTCTACTACATTTGAAAAAATGTGCCGGCTGCTACTAAACTGTCAAACACTTGAAGGGATTGCAACTGTTGTAAATACAAGCGACAGATTTCTTTAAAATGCCTGTAATCTTGAAAAATGGCCCATTGACTTTAATAAACAGCGACACGACACAAACTTTGGAAAGGGAAATATAAGAGGCCAGATGTGGGCTCGTATTTGTTATTCTCACCGATCTACTAGTCTTTGCCGATTTAAAATCATGGTGACAAATGAGTTGACTAATTGATTGATAGGGTAGAAGTACAGGACTATTAATCTCACAAATTCAACCCAACACCAGTACATCCTGTAATCACTACAGCATGGCAATCGCCTTAATAAATCAAATGCTCGGTCATGTGACATTAGCATCATTGTGCTGCCACTTTTTTGCTATTGTTGTTTTTGTGTTCGCAATTGTGACGGACTGGGAAGAGGCAAACAAACCCAGCCGCTCCTATCAAATCGCATTGTTATTGGAATTGCATTCGCATGAAAGGCCACTGTAGGAGCACATCTGGGGGGTCTGGCTTGTGTTGCCGATATGTCCAGATGAAGTGCACTGAATAATCCTTTTATGCCGGGTAAATATGTGTAGGACACTGGAACTACCTCGAGCTATTCATGTTACCACAAATGCATCCGCCACGAGCCAGCGCAATGAATTGGAGCAATGTGTTCAGATAAAATGTTGGGGCCTTTTGCGGCAGGTAGATCGTATTTGAAATGTCTCGGGGGGCGGGGGGGGCGTATGCAAAGTCATTTCCTTGAATGTAATTGTTCTTGGCTTCGCCTCTGGTCTCCAGAGACCCCGGGGTTCCCATGAGACGTCTTGGGCATGATGTTAAAGGGTCTCCACGCTGTGATAGCGATAGATAATACCGCTACCCTGTGTTATAGTCACATTGCTATATTTTCTGTGACCCAAAGCAAAGGAAAATAGCATAGGTTCTGTAGCACCTTGAGGTGGCACCGTTTTGAAGCAGATATGAATAACTGTGTTTGGCAGCTTTTTCGCCGTTTCTCAGGTCGTGCTTATGGTGAGAAAACATTGCGCGCGTGCACAGAGACGACTCCAATTTGTCCTTTTTTTTTTCCCTAATGTGTTCGAACAGGGTCAATCTCATACGAAGTTGGTGTTGTGTGTGTGCGCGTGTGCGTGGGTGCGTGCGTGTGGAAGCGGGCATGCCGTGTCTGCAGCAGAAAAAGAGTACATTAATATGCACTGAAGATGAAAGGGAAATGCTCAAATGCGGCTGCGTTTAGAGCGCTCTGTGATGGCGGCGTGAATATAATGGAATGGAGGAGGGCAATTTACGATTAGAAAAGGTGGAATTCAAAAGAGATAGTTTGGGAGTTTCTGACCTCGCAGCAGAAGCAACCTTAATGCGCAAGAGCTATTTACATATATATGATATACACAGTATCTACATATATATATATATATATATATATATATATATATATCCGTACTATGTACTGTGTTATAAAAGGAAAGACAAAAAAAACATGCTGTTTGGAAAATGCAATATTCTCCTTTGCATGGTTCTGGTGCATTCATTTTCTGGTAATCTACTGTGCCTGTGCCTTTTCCCCTACGCTGTCTTTTCCCTTCAAATTCAATAACCTCCCAGCTGTGTGTTTCTCCAGGGACTTCCCCGGCTCCCCTGGCCCACAGACAGACTGCGGAGTCTGTGGGGAAACTGACACAACATAAACTCCGCGGTGAAACGGAGGTGTCGAGAGCCTCCACTGACGGAGGAGCCGCGGAAATGTGAGAGCCTTTTTTTTTTTTTTCCTTTTTTTTTCTCTTTTTTTCGTCACACTTTTACGGGCTGCGGTGCAGATATACACGTGCGTGTGCGCTACAGCTGTGTGGGACGCGTTCATATCAAAAAAGGGGAAAAAAAAGAAAAAAGAAAGAGCAAAGTATAGATCCCGTGGCCTACTTAGGCATTGTTTATAGGAAGATGCACTACAGTTAGCTGGCTCAGCTCGGGGTGAGAAACCAATGTGTTGTCGGATGTACGAGGAGGAGATGATGTGACCCAGTTGGACTTCATTTGTGCGAAACACATTAAAGGGAACCACAGTCCGTTTGATTTAACGTCTGCTCTTTGTTTAAAGATTCAGTGTTTTACATGCAACTGTGTTCACCAGCTTACTACTGCTGTTCTCAGAGGGCTTTCTCGTACTGTACTAATTATACTTTGCTTTTGCCCCTGACTATATTTAGATTTCTCCCAGTATTATAAAGCAGCAGTTTCCTTTTACTTGGGAATACTGTTTCCTTGCTTTCCCAAGGATCTCCATGGATAATCTAGAGAGAGAGAGAGAGAGAGAGGATACGCACGCACGCAGGCACACGCAAAGCCGGGTTTAAAACGGTGGACATGCATCTCGTGCACTTTGCAAGGCAAACACTCAGAAGGCCTCATGACCCCAGACACGTCTTTGCCTCTTTTGGGAATAAAACACTCAACCTGACCGGCAAGATATGTCACCCGTTAAAAAGAAAGCAGTTCGGTTCTCTTCCCACTAAATGCTGCTGAAGTGTCATGCGGTTGTGATTGCACGTCGAGGCTCAGATTCCGGATTCAGGTTTTCCCGTGTTCATTTCTTTTTAATTGATGTGTCGACTAAATGTGTACACGTGGCAGGCTATATGTTGATAAGGTGCTTATGCCGATGCATAATGGGCCTCGTTTAATGCGATTTCTACAGTGCCAGAAATAGCGAAAAGGAGACCGTAAAGCTTGTTCCACCACCGGCAGCCTGTGGTGGAAGCAGAGATTTGAAGTAATTACTTTCCTATGACTATCTACTTTCCAGCATGCATTATAAACAGACACTTCCCATGTAATTATTGGGGGAAGGTATGTTGCAAATTGTTCCCAAGTGCTTACGCTCCCGCACAGCAACACAACGCGCATCTCAGGCACTGCGCTGATGTTGTTATTAGATTATTACACTTACTGGAGTATTGATTTACCATAACTGCAGCCAGGGGAAATGTTTCTACATTGCGCGCTTAATGTTGTGGCACTTTTGGCTTTCAACGGCGCCCTGAATTATGCAGCAAGTTTTACTTACTCTGTTGATGCTCCGGCGGTATTCACACATTCACCTCTGGCAAGAAGCGATGGGCCCTCGGGGAAACATGTGGATTACCAGGGGGGAAACGGCTAGTCCGGTTTTACGAAGGTAACGCAACCTGCTCGCCGGCACTTCTGACCCAACGTACGTTTTTCAATTTGTCATCTTTAAAAGTGTTGGCATATGTACTTTTGTTACATCAGGACTAAATTGAACTATTTCCCCTGTTTCCAGACACATTCTAAGATAAGCTATACTAATTATTAGCTGGATGTAAAATAGACCACATTTAAAGTGAGAGTGGGATCCATAGTATCTGTTTTAGATGTTCTCATTTTCAGGCCTGGTGGTGTTAGAATTCCAATGTTAATTTCACCGACTTCGTATTCGTTCATATCAGACGTTTTTTCTTTTTTTCCATTATTTGTATTACCCTCGTGGCCTCACAATAGACTTTTTTGACACAGCAGTGTATTTAAAAAAAAAAGATGGATCAGAATGCTCTGTTTGCTTTGCAGCATTGTTTGGTCTTTTCCCTGCCCAGGGGCATATCGGCACATCGGGACGTTAGTGGACATTGACCAAGGAGAAAGGAGGCCTGGAGATTCCCTGCACAGACAAACCAACTGATCCCTATTTTTTTTCACTTTCTCCTCCTTCTCTCTTGCTTATTCTCCTTTTGTCCTGAAGAAGGACATTTTCATCCCATGGGGATAACAATATTGATGTCAAGAGATGAGTTATTGATTGAGCGGAGAGGCCAGCGAGACAGTTGACATGCAGCGGGCCCGCTCCTACATGTCTGTGGTATGTTAAAAGGAGTACGTTTATTTCCTTCTCGGCTGATATGCATCGGTTGAGTTTTGCAGAACATGTGAAACCCCTTGAATCGAGGAGATAGGGGGAGTGGGCGCACGTCTTTCGGGAGTTGTTGTGTCGGGAAATGGACGCAACATTGCTTTGTTCTAATGCCGTACGATATATATGAAGCAATAAGGAGATTTGGTTCCATCCTGATTGGACGGGATGATGACATCGACATGAAATCGCTCTCGGGTCTTCCCATGGCTTCTGTGTTGATCTGCTTGTCTGGTTGGTCATTTGACTTGCATTGGTTTGCGCCGATTCAGTCGCAAGAAAACAAGCAGGCAGTAGATCAGCCCCAAAATGCAGACGTGCACCTGGTGGGAGTCTGCCCTAGTTTATTATAACTCCCGAAATGATGCTCAGGAATTGGACGCAGGTTCTGTAGAGCTGGTCAATGTCACGAAGCATGAGCGGAGCGGAGACGGCGCCCGAGTAGCATTTTGTGGACAACATCGGGGACCGTAGCAGCGAGCACAGCAGATAGTTTCCCACTGGCAATTATGCAAATGTGGATGTGACATGCGAGTCTGTGCCAAGCATGATGCGACGAGAGGGGAATTCACCCTACAATTCACCAACACTCGGCTGCTCTGCTGCCACCATTAGCATTAGCATTGTTCACACATCCTCTCATCTTAGGCCGCTTCCACACCTCCCTCCCTCCCGCCTCCAGCACCAACATGTCTCCACCCCCCCCACCCCCTGCCTGATTCTCCTCCTCTCTGGCTGCGTCCTCTCTTTCCTGTTCTCGCTGCGGTGTTGCTATAGCAACGGAGAAATGTGGGAATACCTCCGTCCTTCAGAGGAGAGAGAGAGAGAGAGAGAGAGAGAGAGAGAGAGAGAGAGAGAGAGAGAGAGAGAGAGAGAGAGAGAGAGAGAGAGAGAGAGAGAGAGAGGTGGAAAAGACTGTTAATTAAAAGACAGCGAGCAAGTGGCTGTGAGTCACTGCCTGAATGGACACCATTGCCTGTCACTTAGCCCCTGACTCCGAGCAGTTGTCCCCCTCCTCCACCCCCCTCCTGAAAGGCACCCCCTCCCCATTGGTATTCAGCCTCCGTGATGAA